>SSNP01000004.1:9838541-9858260 GCA_006937955.1 Pachypanchax playfairii | reverse complement strand
GTGACTGGCCCCTCACTGTCTCAGAATATCCTGAGCGTGGGGACATCACTAGGGGTGTCTGTGTAGGAGTTTCTGGTCTTCGAGTAAGCTTGTCTGGCAATACGGGAGTCTCTATATCCCATATGTGAGATACCGAAACGAATGTTGAAAGAGAACGCAAGGTTAAGAAGTTAACCCCGGTTCTCTGATACATGAGTGAGGTATCTCACCAGACCGCCCTTCTTGCCAAGAGCGAGAAGAGGTGTGCTTACTTAGACTGACGTGATGACGTGCCGTCTAGCTCTTATAGTAGGAGGGAGTCCCTCCCCCTCTGGGGAGCAGACGTCACGTCTGACGGCCAGTCTGAGACTGGCGTAATGTAATAGAGCTTCTGGGGGAACAGCGTGAGAGCGTGTCCCATATGTGAGATACCTCACTCATGTATCAGAGAACCGGGGTTAACTTCTTAACCTTGCGTTATCTGTAGCTTAACTGATAACTTTACTTTCTCAAGTCTGCAGGCTTCAGTTACTCTGCATGCTGTTAAATTATATAGAAAATGTTTTTTTTTACTTATTCACTTACGTGTTTTTGAGTTCCAGCACAAAAAAACTTGAAGGCATTGCAAAATACAGCTGACAGCGTCCATCACAGCAGCAAATACAGACATGAAAACCTACAAAGAATACAAAAATAAATGGTATCATATGTATCAGATGACATGTGTTTGAGTTGGAATCAAGTTACCTGTATGTGTAACTGGTTGGAAAGGATGGCTCCAACTGAGCTGCACAGGTTACCCAGAAAACTGTAGAAAACCGGGACACTTTCTCCTGAATATTCGCCTGGAAATTTGCACCTCTGACACATAATCCTGCAACAGTAACCTCGGATTTAATGCCAGATCTTCTGCAAATAAAGACATTCAGCATCAAGCTTTACTTACATCAGACATGACAGCAGCAACAGCAGAGCAGAAAACAAGGTAAGAGCGATTGGGACGCAAAGTTTGTCCGCGTCCGGAGTGAAACAGCTGGTAGTTGAATCAACCCCCAAACCAAACAAACGTGTGAAGAAACTGTCAGAACTTCCTCTGATCGAACTATCGACGATCGATATACTTCCATCCATTTTACCTGCGAATTACATTCCGTGAAACTGGCGAGAAACTAACACGTGCCAATTTATTTATGCTACTGACGCGCAGGTTGGAGAACAGATAATTCCTGGAGGGGCGTGGCTACCTGTGATACACCTGCCGAGTGAAGTTGAGAGACAAAGCAACAGGGCAAATCGTAAAAATGCAAATTAATCGGTTGATACCGTCATGCATTTTATTACCACTAGAGGGGGAAAAATCCTTTTACATGTTACAGCCATGACAAAGTCAACCTACTTGTTTGTAGCATGTCCATTTAAATGACAATGTAGCGCTACTGCATAGATGCAAATCAGCATTTGCTGATTTAAATACCTCAATCACCTGTTTTCAACATCCACTTTATCTTTTAGAAAGACTGAATGAAATGCAATATGCCAGTTTTTCAACACTTACCATAAAATACTGCGAATTTTTAATAGGTTTGAATAAGCAGCATTTTCAGGTTGAGGGAAAGTGACTGAAACGTATGTATTATCACTGCATGGACAAGGGATCACATGCATCATCACTGCATGGACAAGGGATCACATGCATCATCACTGCATGGACAAGGGATCACATGCATCATCACTGCATGGACAAGGGATCACATGCATCATCACTGCATGGACAAGGCATCACATGCATCATCACCGCATAGAAAAGGCATCATATGCAAACACACAGACATCTTTTGGCTTCAGCTTTATAAAGTATATTTATCTCAGGAAAAGTGTCAATTTAGAATCAAATTTCAGCACAAATGCAAAATCCTGCATCAGCCACTAAATAACCATTATACAATGATATGGCATCAATAACAAGATTCCTGCTTGTCATTGCTGGTACCTATAGACATAGAAGAGTAAGTACAGCAGGTTTATTGATGAAAGTACAAATCCTTTTAAAGAAGTAGAGTTCTTTTGAATATTTTAAAGTGATAATTTAGTAAAGAAGTAACAGAAAAAATAAACATGTCATTTGTTTTAAAGTGATATAAATCCTCGCTGACTGTGGATAAAAGCAGCATTTCATGTTCAGTCATTTAACAGTTTATTGAAGACTGTGACAGAAGTTTTTTTTTCATATATCTTTACAAATCTAACACCTTTTAGATGGAAGATCCATCACCTGGTAAACAATTTGAATGAATCTGATTTAAAAACTTAAGATCCTCATCAAGCATCCAGATGCTTATTAATCCGACGAACTTTCTCCTTTTTATTCCTGTTGCCGTGTTTTTTCCAGGGTTTTCCCACCACCACCTCAGATTCTGAGTTCCCTGTGCCGACACGTCCACTGCCTGGTTTGTAGCCCATAATCGACTTCACTCCTTTGGTGAGCGCCCGCACATTTTCCTGTAGAGTCCAACAACATTTAAAACATACAGAATAAACAATTTTCCTGCAGTCAACATCTAACAATCACTCTGCAATGTTCCAAAACAAATTAAAGATCTACCTGATGGAAGAAATTCTTATCAACAACATTTTCAATCCTCTTGATTTTGGGTTGTTTGTGTGTAAGTGAAGCGGAGTCACAGTCGTCTGAGTCTCTTTTCAGGAAGTTGCTGTGTTGTGGCTGAAAGTCTTCAGGGTTAATGTGGGGGGGAGGGTGGCAGTATAGAAGCTTGCCCTGTTAAGAGTGAACAACAAACTTTCAAGTAATATGTTAAATCCTTTGAACACATCTGCCATTAAAATGACAAAACTCACAATTTTGAATTAAAATGATCAAAGTGTGAAACCTACGCTGACATAATCCTTCAGGATGTACCGGGCTGATCGGGACTGATCGGGCTGGCCGTGTGACGTCATAAAACCTCTCATGTCTGAAACAAAGAAAACAACACAAGTTTGAGAAGTTTAGACTTATTGTTCTTTGTATAAACGTCTGCTAGCTTTACATCCATATGCTGTCAGTAGCTCCTCTGAGGTGGGGGGCCTGTCAGGGTCTTCATCTTCTCTCGGTCTGATGATGTTGATGCCATATGTGCCTTCGAACACATGGCGAGGAATTGTCTGACATATGTAAAAAATTCATTAAGGACTAACATTCTGCAACCAACTGCTAATTCATACGTTTAAACAGTTTAATGTGAACATTTTTACAAGAAACTCTTATTATACAATTTTAAAAATCAACACCAGAAGAGTCACGTTCTTTATTATAAAGGATATAAAAGACACTGCAGGCACGTGATCTCTCATCTGGTCGATAGGAAGAATCCCTGAGCAGATCATCTCAGCTTTGGTACAAACAAACGAAGGCATCACCAGACCGGGACAGTCACAGAGACACAGACCTGGCTCCACATAGAGCGTCTGAGAATCGAGTCCAGACAAAATTGAAAATAAACACAAGATGTTGAACTTTCAACTGATGAAATCTCTAAACTGAATTTGTGAGATGTACCTGGAAGTGTTTCGTGTGTCCAGGTGTGGCTGAAACAGAAACCTTCTTGTTCCTCAGGATAGTGTTGATGGTGGAGCTCTTTCCCACGTTGGGATATCCAACCTGTTCAATACAAATGAGATGAAAACCTTTTCTTAAACTCATTACAGTTCAATCACTGTAAAAACACTGACTACATCCTTTTTGCTTTATATAACTGAACAAACTGATCACAGGTTCAGGATTTTACTCACCAGTCCAACTGTCAGTTGTCCTTCTTTACACCTGGACCCGCTGTGCACGGCTTTAAACATGTTCAGCAGCTCGTCTTTCCGCAGCAGTCGGCTGGAGTTACGAAGGGATCTGGTGGAAGAGCTGGAACTTCCTCCCTGGACTTCCTCCTCATCTTCGGAGCAGGTCTGCCAGTCCTCGTCATCCAGAGTTACCGTTCCCTGCTGCTCCTCTTCTACATCACTCTCCTCTCCTTCTTCTTCTTCCCCCTCCAGAACTTTCTGGTTTAAGTGTGAATTACATGGTGATTCTGGATCGCTCTCTGCACTTTCTGGATCATCCACTTCCATGCCCTGTGAGAAAGAGATGTTTCAAAATTCATGGTGCAGCAGCAAAACTCACAAATAACCTGCCTATAAATAAGAAATCCAATAAAACATCTGTCTTCTTCAAAAGAACTTCAATCTATGAACTGGTAGAGTTCATTTCATCTTTCGCCTCACCTTGTCCTCTGCATCCAGTCTGTTGCTCTCAGCCAGGGCCGACCAGAAAACTGCCCTGAGACCCTCTTTCTCAAAATATCTGGCCCAGACTCGCCTCTGCTCCCTAGTCAACAAGTCCGCCTTGTTCACCAGAAGCATGTTTACTTTATGTGGAGAAACCTCTTTCACGTACAACTCCTATCGGCACACAAGAGAAATCTTACAGCCTCTAGAGCAGAAATTTAAAGCTTCTTTAGATTCAGGAATTCTTCTTGTTAAAGGATGATAAAAAACATGTTTAGCAAATATATTTAAGATTTATTTTACACATCTTTTTGACGGTAATCTTACCACACGTGACTGAAATCTTATTCAGGATAGTTATTAAACCTAAAACAGGAGGTTTTCTCATGTTTTTCTTATTTTCACTGAATCTATTCTGACACATAATAAATGATGGACTCACCAGATCAACACATCTGAACAGCAAAGGGTTTCTGGCATCAACAATCTGGACGACAACATCGCTTAAGAAAAAAAAAACATGAAAGTTTTAATTTGAGCATCTCATGAGAAGAACTTATTTCTCATTAAAGGCAGATATGAAACGAGGGGCTTTTGTTCTACCTCCTTTCAATCACTCTCCACAGCTGCCTCCAGAACTCAAGGTTCCTCTCAAAAGGAGTGAGAATCAACTTCTGTTCCTCTTCCAGTCTTTAGAGGGAAAAAAACGAGGGATCGATCTAAGTCAGGTGTCACCAAACAAGAGCCACATTAAGGGTTACCATACGAGGGGATACTGCTTTCATATTTAGACTATCTTATTTAAACTTCATGTAAAGCCAACATGTTTTAATGATTTATTTTTAGAGTTGTTTCTTTTTAACTTATAAGAATGCAAATGTGATTAAAGAAGAAAAGCAAACACTTTATTTTTAAGAGCTTCTGCTTACTGTGCAAGTTCTCGTCTCCATTCCAGGAAGCTGTCTTTCTCCGTCTGCTGAAGCACATCTGGAGTGGTGCTTTCATCCCAATTGGGCCTATAAACAAACAAAAACACAACTCTGTTTAATGCTAACTATACTTAATTGTTGTGAAATGAATTGATGTTTTCAACTTACCGTCGAGGAATTCTGAGGAAGTGCTTGTTGTCCTCATGCAGCTTCTTCAACCTTATTTTTTCCTCAGCTGTTAATAAACCAGCTCGTGCTTCAGCTGGAACAAACTTGATGTTGAGCTTCTCTAAGAAATTAAAAGAAACAACAAATTCGAGGCCCTTCAAAACTGATTACCAAAAGATTGCCAAGCAGAACAGACAGATAGCGAGGCAAGAACATCACAGTTTTACACTCATTTCGATAATTGTGTATTTATTCGTTTACCTGCAACAAACTCTGTTCCAGCCAGTTCAGCTGTGGCCAGGAAGTCATCCATAGAGTTCTGCTCTGTCACCGACTGCAGGTTTAACCGACCCCAGTCATAGCCATCGTTCAGCTCACTGGTGTGAAGCTTGAAATATGAAACAAATGTCAGATAAGCACAACAACAACAACTGAATCTATTGTGGCCGAATTAGTGCAACAACAAAAAAAAAAACACATTAACACTTTCCTGAAACATCTAACTGCCTTATAAACATCATCCACCTAATGCTCACATACGATAATAATATTTGTATGTTGTACCCAGGAATCGCCCCTCTTTTTGCCTCGGCCCGCCTGGAGTCTCTCCTTTATCAGAGTCCTGCCGAGTCCTCCGCCACCAACTGCTTTCTTTTTCCCCATAACAACTTCTAACGGGGTCCCGACACAAAATACCACAAACCTATTCTACAGGAAATTGAAAAACACACCGCTTCTTGCTCTAACAACTGTAATCCATGTGCACGGAGTTGTTGTTCCGAAAGGCGGAAATGGAACAAACCAATAAAGTCACACATCCGGGCGATTACACCTGAGCTAGGTAAAATTGTGACAACATATCACGTCTAAAAAATAAAATATTATACATACATTATATAATTAAGACTGATGAGCAAAACATACATTTTTTACACGACAGTTTTAAATGTTTTTTGCTGTAGAAATTGGTGCTAACGTGGTATGTTCCTGTAAATTGTCCAGCTTCTAAATGTGCTCTGAATAAAATGAGACGTTCACATAAAGGTTCCTGTGAATAACACGTTGTGTTAAAAAACATAAAAAAATGTAATGAGAAATAATTGAGCTGGTAACTTGCAAAGGAGATTAAAATTCAGAATGTCCAACATAACTGTGAATCCATCAGCACAGAACAGCATGATGAGTCTCCAAATATTTCTCTCAGTTTGTCACAGTTACGTGAACGCATTCCAAACCCAAACCACAAGGTGGCAGCACAAAGTCACTTGTCCACCTGCGCTGACTGGCTGCAGTCTACAGGCCAAAAGTTGTTTATCTGTATTATTAAAACGAATTTAGTTTTCATTCGTATTTTTTATATACCTTAAATACATTTTCATGATTTATGATAATAGAATAAACCACATGTTTACCTTTACAATTCTACTGAAATATTCTGCTTTAATAATATTTATTGTTTCTTGGAACAGAGAAGGCAATTTGTTGTACATCTCTTTTTTTGTTACTAATTGTTTAATACCCACATACGTTTTTCTTTCAGCACGAAATCTAAGTGTTGCTGAAAAGTACCAGTCTGAGAAGTCCTACATTGGTTTAGCCCCCCCTGTTGTCACTCTGAAATGGTTTCTCCCTGTATATAAAGTGTGAAGTCGGTTCTCATCCGGCACACTGGATCCTGCAGTGAGATGACATTTTTAAGAAGCATAGAAGCGCCTCAGATGATGGACAAATAATGTGCGTCTTTGCGTTCAGTTCTGTCTTCTGAGTCACGTGACAAGCGCTTCTAGGATTTAATCGTAATTAAAACGTTTTCTTCTTTCTTCCTCAGTGTTGCTGTTGAGTGGGAACACCAATAAAATGCTGCCTTGGAAGAAGAATAAGTTTGATCTGATTGAGGAAGACAAGCAGTCCAAGCAGAAGGGCTATGCGGTGAGTCTCAACTACTCTGCGCTCACCTCCTTCGCCAAGTCCTGCCCTGAGAGCGCACTCAACAGGGTGGGCAGCATGTTCAAGTCCAAGAGGAAAAAGGTCAAGATCACCAGCGAGGACCCCACGTACACGGTGCTCTACCTTGGGAACGCCACCACAATCCAGTCCAAAGGAGACGGGTGCACGGACGTGGCCGTGAGCAAGATTTGGGGCAAAAGCGAGCTGGGCAAGAACGGCACCAAGATGCGGCTGACCGTCAGCTCGCAGGGGATCCGGATGGTGCACGTAGACGACAAAGCCAGAAGGCCTGGACACTTGTACCTGCTGCACCGGGTAACCTACTGCGTGGCGGATCCTCGGCTGCCCAAGATTTTCGCGTGGATTTACAGACATGAGATGAAGCACAAAGCCGTGATGCTGCGCTGCCACGCAGTGCTGGTGTCCAAGCCGGAGAAGGCTAAAGCCATGGCGCTGCTGCTGTACCAGACCTCGGCCACAGCCCTGGCCGAGTTCAAAAGACTAAAACGGAGGGATGATGCCAGACATCAGCAGCAGCAGCTCATAGGGGAGCAGACCATCCCACTGGTCCCACTCAGGAAGCTGCTGAACGGACAGTGTTACTACAAACCCCCGGTGGAGCGCAGCCGGAGCGCGCCCAAGCTGGGCTCCATCACCGAGGACCTGGTGGGGGAGGAAGAGGAGGAGAAAGCCATGCACTTTGAGTGTGAGGACATTTTGGACACAGACCGCGACTGTGTGAACGGTAAACAGGAGCTGACTCAGATTATTAATGATTTGGGAGAGATGAGCATAGGAAACGACGTACAGACTCTGAAAGCTGACCTCAGAGTCACCAGACTTCTATCCGGGGAGAGCACGGGGAGTGAATCCTCCATAGAGAGCAACCAGGAGACTCCTCCGCTCAGTAATGGGATTGAGGAGGTCAAGGTGGTGGAAATAGCTTGAAGACACTTTTTGTGGGCTTCTTCTGCATTTTTCTGTTGAGCCACAAGGTCTTCATAAACAACATGTTCATCCATCATGCTGAGTGGTCTGGAGAGAATCCAAACAAGTCCTGGAGCTTCTCCGGCACGCAGCCATACATGTATCTGAATCTTGTTTTTAAGATGAGCACAGAAAAGTGGAAACGCATGCACGTTCAAGAGAAAATCCCAGTGTGTCTCAGCATGCTGCTGTAATCCCATCTCCTTTATTTAAGAGCATTTGTAGCATCAAGCCTGTTTACCTGTTTTTTTTACACACTTGAAATGGCATTTTTCTTTTGAAACATGCTCATCTTAATCCAAAAACAGCATTTGGTTTTGTTCTTAAGTGCTTCTGTGGGTTTAAATAAGCACCCTGAAGTTTCCTGTCAGGGCTCTTCAGTTCATTTTGATTTATTTTTGCACTGTTGTGTCGACTACACTGTACATAATGTTTGTTTGTCAGTATGTTGTCTAAAACATAAATGTCATATCTTTGCTGTGCAAAAGAAAAATAACTTGTACTGACACAAAAATAGGATGTTTTAAGAATGAAAATAGTATTTTTTTGTAAGAAAATAACAAAAAATAAAATAAAATGTGGTTTGATATGTAAACCTCATGGGCTTCTCAATAAAAGGAAAAAAAATGATATAAAGTTGTTGAATGTTTATCTTTTTTTCTATCTAAATAGATTTGTGTTTAGGTACTGAGAGCTTTTCGATTACCTCCTGAGCTCAGCGTTCCACTGCTGAATAAAAGAGCACAACAATGTGTTTTCAACCAATATTAATCAGCGCCGCTTGAAATAGGTTTTTCGTTTTAGAAGTCTTTCATGGATTCTTGTCTGCGCTTAGACAGATTGTTTCCAGGGAACATAATGTGAGATGGTACTGAAGGTTCATTCATTCTGACCGGCCTCAGGATAAGCAGATCACGCAGAAAGACGTCAACACAAGCCAAACTGCAAGAACATCACGTGTCTGTTTCAAACCAGCTGTGGCACCAGACGTCCTTTAACAGCACTGTTTCATTGCTTTCACGTCGGTACTCCATCAACGACACTAGATAGTGTTTTCTCATTCAAATATTACTCTAAACTTCTGTTTTGGAGATAAATTTAGCTAATAAGTCTGTTATAAATGTTTATAAAAAGGAATTGCCACGTAAAATTTGCGCTCACTTCCCTTTCGGAGACGTCAGTCTTGATGTTTGGTTAAATACGCCACAGGGAATCATCTCACACCACCTCATGGGACCAGTGACCAGCAGAAAGAGTGACTTGGCAACTGTGGCGCCACTTCCTCTGCAAGCTCTAAATGTGGAAGATCTTGTCACTTTCATTTCACAGAGCGTGAGCACCAAACAGAGACACATTCCCCAAACTTCTTGACAGCTGTCTTAATAAGACAGATACAATTTTTAGGAGCTTGCTCGGCTGTCATTAGTGCTGCGGGTCTGGTTCATCTCTGCTTTTTGTTAAACTCACCAGAACTTTTTCAGGACAGAATAAGTCGGGAAGAGGGAGGAATTGGGTTCATTATGGAGGTGGATCATGTGTTTCATTGGCTGAAAGAGCTCAGCATGAATTAAAAATAAGATACAGAGACTGTGAGTGAATGTATTTTAGCTATTTGTTTGTAAAATAATGACAAACACTCACATTGTATTTCTTTGTTTGTTGTGAGCTAAAATAAAAAGAAGAAACTCATGTTAATATTCTTTCACTTGCAGTGTGATTCTTTTTCCACACCAGCAGCGATTCTCGAAACCATGTAATAAAACCACAAAGGCAGCGTGACATCATCAGCACGTGCCCATCATAACCAGAAAAGTACAGAAACAGTTCTTCAACCACTTAAAGACAGAGCCACTGGCCTTTTGTGTGCGCGTCCTTTTACAGCTACTCAGAACTTTTATAGATGGATGTTTCCTTCTGACCTAGATTCTTTGTTGTTGTGTTCCACCTCTGCAGCACCGGTCCCGGTTGTCCATTCTCTGAGGGTCAACTGGACATCAGCCCCTCGTGCAGTCAGACCACTCATGCATTGTTCCTTTTGTACTTTCAGAGATCGCAAGCAAGCAGCATTTACAGTGACTGTCTTATTACAGATCTGTCACTGTCAGGTGATTTTATAAACACCAAAATTGCAAATCAGTTCTGTTTTTTTTTCTTCTTCTTCTGTGGGCTCCATTATTTGCGCATCCTTTGCCCCATGCAGCTATCTGGTCCTTCTCACTATGATATTTATGATACACTGGAGCAGTCTTGCCCATGAAGTTGAGATCTCCATGACAACAATCCCACAAGATAATTACTTTGTTGTTGTTGTTTTTTGGTTTTTTTGTTAATCTGTGGATGTAGCAGTTTATCTCGTAAACACATATATTATCATAAAGTTTTGTATTCTGAGTGTGAAATGGAAACAACAGGATTTCATGCTTTTTGATGTTTTATGTGATAAACTTATAATATACTTAATATAAGAGACTATTGTTACATGTGAAGGCAGCAGTGCAGCAGGTTGCTCCCTTTCCTCTGTTTCTTCTCCTGAAATGTGAATACCATCAGCTGCCCGGAAACAATAGATATTAGATGCTAAATACATACAAACACTGCAGAGAAACAGATGTGTTTTGTTGCCATGTTAATTTAATTCATGGATTTTCCTCCACATACTTGCACGGTACCTCATTTAAATGTAAGCAAACTGCATCAACACAGAGACCCTTACATTCAAATGTAAATGAATCAGATGTGATACACCACAATTACCAAAAAGCAAAAACAATGATAACATTTATAACATTAATAAATAAGCATATTTTCCTCTGTAAAAATACATTTGGCACACGTAGCTGCAGGTACAGCTGCATCCATGGGGATGTGGATCTGAACTTTTGGAACTGCTCACACAAGTCCAGATCCAAAGAGACCTAAAATGTTCTGAACATGTGCTGAAAGTTCTCATGTCCTCATGTAGTTTAATTTAACACAGTCCATGAAAGACTCAGATAAACTCAATGAACAGTTTGGTGGTTTTTAACAGCGAGACACCACAAAGCTGATTTTGACTTCTCTGTTTCTGGATGTGAACATCTTGATGATTAGATCTGGACAGCAGCTTCTCATCTGAGACTCAAGCTGCTTCAAACTGAAAAATTTTGTCCACAAACACCAATGAATGAATACTAAAAACTCCATATCCTGTTAAAAATTCAATATTAGCTTTTTTGTTTTTAGCTTAAACTGACCTGAGAGGGACTCAACCCCTGTCAGGTTCAGTGTATTATGTGCTGTGCATTTCTGTGTCGGGTGAGTCATCTGCTTGCAGATTGAAGCTACGCTGGAGCGCGAGGTAGATTGATTACACCTGGTGGAGATCAGAGCTGATGAGGAGCAGGGTGCTACTTAAGGACAAGGCAGACGTTCATTCAGCGCCTGGTTGTTAACCTATATGGTAGCTTCTATGTGCTCTCCTAGTGATTCAATTCCTAGTGATTATTCCGAGTTTTCTTGTGTGCATTTTGAGAGAGTTTCTTGTGTTCGATTAACCTGCTGTCTCCAGGATTATCGTCACCCTGCTCCTTGTGTATGTCCGAGGATCCTTCTGTGTCCAGCGCCTGATCTCCTGGAACCTGCACTACCTCCCTCCAGCGTTCTCACCCGACCTGGACTCACCACCTCCCGCACAGCACCGCACTGGACCTGTCCTCCTCCCGAGCATTACAGCTGCGAACTCTTCCTGAGATCCACCTGACGCACCAGATCACCGAGCACATTCTCCACTGTATATATATATTGATGTTCACGATAGCACTTGTAAATAAACCTGTTCACTTTTGCACCGAACAATCTGTGTCTGAGTCTGAGTCCGGCATGTGGGTCAACAAACTGTCTGAGCCCGTGACAACCCCCCCCCATCATCATTGCAGATATTTCTAACGCTGCCATGAGAGTGAAGTTAAATGTTTGAAATTGAAAGAATTATAAAATCTGATTTCAGTTTTTGGAATTGTAACTATTTATATAGACTTCTGATTTTGTATCAACCATAAGCGGACCAGTGGGAGACTAAATACACTTTTATTTGTTTACAATATGTTGATATTGATTTATCACCAGATCTCTAGGACTATAAACCCACTTAGTACATTCTATCACTGTCTGCTTCAATGTCAACCTGTTTTCAACATTACCTGCATGAAAACTCACTGGGTTGGTGGTTCTGAATGCAGCTTTAGTTCTTCTTGAATCTGGCCAGTCAAATTGTGAACAAGCCTGACAGTCAGAGTCTGACCTGACACACAGGCAGAAGAGTCGAGCTTTCTAATTATCTGTTAGTTGAACGGCGCCGCAGGCCATCACAGCACCAGATCACAACTACTGCCGGGCAGCCGCGCAGCTTCATTTTAAACCATTAAATCTTGTTGTCCATGATGCACGAGAGGAGCTGGGAGAGCACACAGGAGCTGTCAGCGACTGTGTTCTCGTGTCTGATTTCACCGTCAGCGGGAGAGACGTCAGAGGGTCTGAGTCACAGTACAGAGGTGCGGTGACCTTTTCTCAGCGATGGAAAAAGATGAATGAATCTCATGTAATAGTAGCGCAGAGCAGCATGTTCCAGCATGCCCTTCATTCATAATTAGATACTGTATGCAGACTGTACCTCAGAACTGAGGCCAGGTGAACTGGATCAGGATGTGTGACTCTACAATTTGTGGCTCAAGAGTGTGTAATCAACACATCTTTTAATTACAGAACCCACTGCTGAAGGTAATTTTCTTCCCTGCGACATACAATTACATGCAGTAGACTTTTGATAAAGTCAAGGTGGACATTATCTAGATGATGTGTTCTCTGTGTCACATGTTGTTGGCGTGTTTGTCAACCAACGGCAGCAGCAGGGTGACAGCTGAGTGTGTAAAAAAAGACAGTGAAAAAAAAATCTTTGCCAGCCAGGATGTGACAGCTGTCATCAACAAGTTCATGTGTTGGTTACCATGACAGGCACAAGTGTCTAAAGGAATCGTGTTAATAAGGAGGTTGTTATTTAAATCCCAAATCGTGTGGCTTTTGTAAAGATGAGCAACGGAAAATACATAATTAATTCATCTCTAATTGTTTCCATCGAGAAAATGTTTGTAAATTAGATCAAAAGGAGACCTAAACGAGAAACATCATCATTTTTAAATTTTACAATGCAGTGAAAAGGTAATGCTTTTTTTTTGGGATCCCACTTAGATGCTTCAGACCATTAAACAAATTTTAATTTCAGCCGTCTTTGCTGACAGAGCACAGTTGTGTTGCACCTCTTACATAAGCATTTTCATGTGGATTAAAAAAAAAAAACTTTATTTATTATGAATGTATGTTTTTTCAGCTGCTTTCAAAGGTCACTAACACTTTGCTCTGACGTATTATTCAGCAAATATGTTTATTGTTTTGATTAATTAATTCTAATTGTGGTGGCTCTGATCGTAGATGCTGGACATGGAGGTCTATAGATCTAGAAGTTTCCAGTTTCTGCATGTCCTTTTTCTGAAATCTGATTCCTCGTCAGTTCTGAGTAAAATCTCTTCCATCTGCTTCCTGAATTAAAAGGGAAGTTTACTTGCATCACTGCAAGAGGATTTCTGGTTTGAATCTTGTTTGGAGTCTTTTTTTTGTGGAGTTTGCATGTTCTCTCTTTGAGTCTGGGTCCTCCAGCAGCTTCCTCCCACTGAACAAAAAGCTGCTTTTATGTTAATTAGAGATTTTAAATTGATCATATATACAGTATATACGTATGTGTGTGTGTGTGTGGGTGTGTTTGTTTTCATGGTTGACTCATGTGTCTCTGTTTATGCCTTGTGATAGACTGGTAACCGATCCAGAGGTCACCCCCCACCTCTACCCTGTTGACTGCTCCAGATGACCCCCCCATGACCCTGAACAGGACAAAGAGAGTACAGTCATCAGTCATCAAGATGATGCTCTGTAAATCAAACTGCTGATAGTGTCACATGACGCTTCTCAGTTTGTCTCCTTACCATCTGATCATGTACTGAGCCGTGTTTGTAACCACGGACCCCACGAGGCCTTGAAACTCAAGATCCCACAAGTCCCATTCAGCCACCACTGCGCTTGCTCTTCAGTCAGTCTGAACACGAAAACTTTGTCCTTGAAGAACCACAGATTTCACCAAGTGCATGTTGGTCTTTCTTTTCAATCGGAGAGGAAATAGAATAGTAACAGGAGTGAGAGAAAATCATGAACAGGCTGTCTAAGCAGAGAGCAGAATCCAATATTATTGTAGCCATCAGCATGGTGTGAATGTTTTTCATTAAAGGAACTTAAGGCAGCTTTACAAAATCTGACTCAGTGCTGCCGCGACAGGCGCTGTGGCTAACTGCAGCCACCAGCCAAGCCGGCACGGGAGCGCGCACAGACACTTTACAGACTGTTCGTCTTCACAGCACTGCACCGGGGAGGCTAACATACTTCATGTCAGGTCTCTCCACTCTGTTATTTGATTTGATCTCATCATTTTAATACTGTATCAGGCTCTAAACACGACCTATAATGTTTTCTCACCTGGTCACAAGGAAATGAGCCATGTCAGCATCCGTTTTCACTCCCAAATGCAGCTGAAGTTCCCTCCATGAACCGAACGCATATCCAATATTTATGCGGGTGCCTGCCCGGCTTCGGTCATATTTTTTTTTAGACTCACGAGATGCCGCTGATAAAGTCTTTTTTTTCTTCGTGGTGCCACTTTTTTGGGGGGTGAGAGTGGATGCAGGTCGTTTGCTGGCTGCAGAAACATCCATAAGTATACCTTCAGTGTTTGAATCCGAGTCCACGGCGGCCATGTTCTTCCTGTTCAAGAGCTGTCGGCAACGCGCATGCAGCGTCAATTTACGTCACATCCCTACAACTGCGCGGGAAATTCGGACGTCGAACTGCAGCGCATTATGTGGCACACAGCGTTTCCAAGGCAACAGACATATATGCGGATGGCCTCGTTATTTTGGGTTTTTAATGCTTCATGACCCATTAGCATTGAATAAACTGGAAATGCATGTGTAGTTTTTCACAAATCTTGCCTTATGTCCCTTTAATGCAGTACTGAATAACTTTTAAAACTTTAAGCTACAAGTTTGAAACTTGTGGATACTCACCAAAAAACACGTTCAGCTTCATATCAGACATCACTCTCGACCCTCCAATGGCTTTACAATAGACTAAATAACCTCTGTAATTCGGGTCTCAGCCGGAAGTGGTGTTCTGGTGATTTATGCTGCCCTGAAGAAAAATACTGCCATAGTACAAAATAATAACTTATTTCATAATGAATTGTCATTAGAAGTTTATACAGTTTTCTTTTTAATGATGAGTGTGCCCTGTTTAATTGTTAATGCATATTTTTATGATTCTTCCCAGATATTTTCTATATAAAAGCCCTCTGGGTCCTTGGTGGCCATTGTTGGGTCCTTCTCCTCTGGGTGTGTCCAAACATTTGCCTGTCGCTCTGACAATGCAAAGAAAGTAAAAATAACATCATATTTAGTGTTTCTGTCCTGGGAGAATTTATTTGATAGGTAAAATGTATTTATGGAAAAATATCGAAACAAAAATAAACAATATATCTGTATATTGAAGTCAAGACTGTGTGTAGCACATCTCAACAGGTAGCATATTTCTGCAGAACACTGGTTCCAGCAACGGCTGTCTGAAACACGGCTGCGGAGAGGTTATTTAGTACTGCTTTAAAGATCATTCACCAGATTCTATGACCTACTTTTTCATATCTTTTAAAATATGAAGAGACCACGTGCATAATTTTATCCTTTCAAATACATGAACTGACTCTTTACTAATACTTCAGCTCACCACATGAGAGTAACTTGTTTTATGTTTAAGCTGCTAAAAAAATCCTAATTCCACCTTTATAAATTGCTGTTATCACAACATCTATGTATTCAATTAAACCATAAAAGCTACACTTTGAGTTTCTTCTTTATTCCCCTTTAAGTTTTGGGATTCAACAGAGTTTTTAGGCAGATTGCAGCCATTGATTAGATGAATCCAGTCTGAATGTTCCATTGGATTCCTGACCTGGAGCAGACAGATATTATCACAGATAGGTACATCCTGACCTCTCTGTATCGATCAACTCTATGCAGGACATTGTGCACAGGCACGCTGCTGCCAGACCATCACTGCCAGAACCATTCAGGGCGTTTGATTCAACTCGGGGACTGTTTGTAACCTTTTGCCAGTATGTCATGTGACAATCAAAGATATTCTAAAAGTCTAATTTAAAGATAATTAGTGGAAAACCTACATGATCTGACAGAGATCGCATTCAATATTTTTTTTTAAAGATTTTCATTCATTTTAATATTTATTTAGTTGTTTTCCGTCTGTCCGTCCATCCATCCATCCATCCATCCATCCATCCATCCATCCATCCATCCATCCATCTGACCCCTTTTAACAAGTGGGTAAAGATTTGGGTTACTGGAATTAACTGATCAGTTAATCGTGTTCCCATTATCTGAACTGTTTATCTCCACTGAGGGTTGACACTTTTAAATTATTGATCTCTCTTTAACAGGGACAGTAAATTAAATGACATTGTTCATGTCATCACTTCGTCTAAAAGCCACTCCGTAGAATTATACAGAATAGAATCAAAACTTGCTCCGGGTGTGTCCTGTGATACGAGGATCTCATATGTTAACACTGCAAATAAATCATGTTACACATAATTTCAATAAGCCAGAACATGAGTCCAAATGATTAATAAGCTGTCTGCATGGCTGACCATGTGGGTGTAGAGACCCACAGTGTGAAATCATTTTTAGCTGCAGAAACAGCTTCAGGAAACATCGCACCACATCAGGGGTGTCAACATATCCCACCAACCATATGTGTTTGGTCCTCCAGGACTTAGCCAGATGGCTGCTCATCTCCTTCAAGCCAGTTAAAGCTTCTTAAGACACAAACCAGGAGCGGCGGCAGACAACAGAGTAACCTTAATGAACTTTCATAGTCAGAGTGTAATCTCACCCAGCCCCCTCTACGCTACGCTCATGGAATTAGCATGTCATCAGGTCCTACAAGCCACACGCAGTTGAGGTAACGAGCATCACCCGTGGTTGTTGCTATGCTTGTTCTGTCTGCTGGTTTGCCTGAACACGATCCTTAAAGTGACAGTGCATGAAAGTGATTTTTGTTGTTGCTGCTAAACACAACGTGACTTTCCAAACTTTTGTTGTTACAAAAAACAGATATTTGTTGTTACAACTTGATATTCCAGCTACAAAGTTGTTCATTTAATCCTGCAATTTCTGAGAACATTAAAATCACGTGCTTGCTAATTAGCAGGTGTTTTTTTTTTCTGAGAAGAGCTTGTGTCATGCGCTTGGACCAGAAATATTTCATGAAAAACCTGCACGTTGTCTTTTGTTATCAGGTTGCACAAAGTTCCCTTAATGAATAGATAAAAGAGGAAACTATTAACTCACTGATCTCCATTATTGTTTTGTCCAATTTGACAGTTTTCTTGTCCGGTTGCTTTTGTGCACCTTGTTGCTTTAGTATAATTTTATTTAAGCCTCTTGCTTCCTGTAAACTTCTGTTTGGTTTGGTTGTTCGTTGTTTTGTTGTCATATCAGCCTTTTCCCATCGTCAAAGTTTCAGTTTTATCCTTCAGTGTTTTTTTTCCTTGCCTGCATTTTGGATCCTCTACAACTACAATTAACAAAATATTTGTTGTCTTTCTTTTCAGATGTCTTGTGCTCGGTCATTTGAGGTGAACAGCATCACATGTACAGAGTACTTGTTCTTTGTAATTCGAGTCCTGATCAGGACTGTTTATTGAATTTCACGCCTCTTCTACCTGCCTGCTCTTTTTGCCTTTTACGCTGTCAAATGAAGCCCACTAGTGCCCCTCAAAAAAGTTTGAAATAAATGCTTTGAGTCTTTTCCTGTGCGTCTGATGGGTTTTTATTTTCTGCCAAATCTCCTCGTGATAGAAAATCACATCCATTGTTGCAGAGAATGTGAACAGTCCTTGGTATGTGCCTCTCCCAAAGCAAAATCTGAGGACACGTGAGCATAAGACAAACTGCAACAAAACACCTGGAATCACAGAAATAAGCAGAAGACAAACACAGACAGACGCACGAAAGACTATATGAAACATCACCTCTGAATCATAAAAACATCTGGTAGATTTATCTGTTCCAGGAATGAAAACTCGTGGTGGAGGCAGATAAAGTCAATCAAAACAGCTTTCCCAATGAAACGTGAGCGTGCTCAGATATACAGTGAGCTCTGCTCGTTCAAGTCAGGTTTGTTATAACAAACGCACCATTGACATTCTTTCAGTGACCTTTCACCTTCCCTTCTTGTTTTTGTGTCGTTCTTTTCAGATGAATCACACATCTCTCAGTGTTGAGGTCCAAAACAAATGATCTGTTTGGAGCAGATTTGAAGGAATTGTTTAATTTGTGGAGGATTTGAACTCTTTATGCTCACAAACATCTTTAAGATGATAGTTTATTCTTAATAAATTAGGAGTATTCCCAAAGTTATAGTTTCTGGAAGTTTCTTACTTTGAAAAAAAAATCAACTTTGAAAAAATTTTGAAAAAATTTCTATATTGTTTGTTGATCTCTTCCTCAGTCTCTTTTTTTATTTTAGTCTGTCTTTTTCTTCCTCTTTTTTCTGACTAGCTCTTGTTTCTTTGTCTTGATTACAAAATGTCACCCCCCCACCCCCTTCCCCTTCCCCCGCCTTGTTCTGAGGCCTTAAATACAGTCAACAACAAAAACAAGCAACAAATGTGAGTCAAAATTTCCACACAGGATGGCAGAGAGAGAGAGAGAGAGAGAGAGTGGTAGTTTGCAGTCTCACAGAACAAGCCCTCGTCATTTCCATCCCGTTTCCTTTGTTTCATTCTGTCCTCCTGCTGCAAACTGCCCCCTCTTTCCTCCACCTGGAAGCAAACACACACACACACACACACACACACACACACACACACACACACACACACACACACACACACACACACACACACACAAACAAGTGTGTTTTGTTATCCTTATGGGGACTGTCCATTGACTTCCATTGATTTTAGTAACTAGATTTATACCTAACCCAAACCCTTTTCCTAACCTTAACCATTACTGATCTATAACTAACCCTAAGACTAACTAAAACTCTATTCACACCATACCTATAAACCTAACCCCTAACCCTAAAAAGGGGATTCCCCCCCATGGGGACCAGGCTTCGGTCCCCACAAGAACCCTCGGACCCCAGAAAGATAGTAGATGTCTGAAAACTGGTGTTCAGGAGGTTAGAAAAACAAGTCCCCCCTCTGCCACACACACACACACACACACACACACACACACACACACACACACACACACACACACACACACACACACACACACAA
>SSNP01000004.1:9803202-9838493 GCA_006937955.1 Pachypanchax playfairii | reverse complement strand
CTGGTCCTCAGGAGGTCAGAAATACAAACCCACACACACACACACACACACACACACACACACACACACACACACACACACGTTTGTTTTGTTATCCTTATGGGGACCTTCCATTGATTTTAGTAAATGGATTTATACCTAACCCAAACCCTTTTACTAACCTTAACCATTACTGATCTATAACTAACCCTAAGACTAACTAAAACTCTATTCACACCATACCTATAAACCTAACCCCTAACCCTAAAAAGGAGAGTCCCCCTTATGGGGACCAGGCTTCGGTCCCCACAAGAACCCTCGGACCCCAGAAAGATAGTAGATGTCTGAAAACTGGTGTTCAGGAGGTTAGAAAAACAAGTCCCCCCTCTGCCACACACACACACACACACACACACACACACACACACACACACACACACACACACACACACACACACACACGTAAAGAATCCCAGACATTAAATAAACAGCCATACAATTCCTTTCATGCATGTGCAAATACTTTTGAACACTAAGCAAACACAACTCTGATGCATCTGTGGGAAGTTTTTTGTCAAAACCAAAAATAAATAAAGCAAAAACAGTATCAACTGCTTCACATAATTACTGAGTGTGTCTTGGGTGGTTTTTAGATGTTTAGAAGCGTGTTTGCTACTTTGAAGCCACAAGAGCATTTAGCAGCTTTAACTGACTGGCGTCTCTGATACATTTGGGAAAGTGGCGATCTCTGTGCAGGACGGGGAACGATGGTACCGAACTGGGACTAGTGGTGTTGACACACACACACACACACACACACACACACACACACATATATATATATATATATATATATATATATATATATATATGTACATTAATTTCTGGATTTGTTGAGAATTTCAGGTGTAATTCTTGAATAGTTCATATTGTTTGTTTCCATAGATTTTGCTTTGTTGTTGCTTTTGTTTGACATGTTTAGTTTCACACTTTAATTACAAAGATGGCAGAAGTTTAGTTTAGTGTGTGATGATTAGTAAAAAGTGGTAGTGAACGAAGCCGTTTGACAGTGGAACTGAGTTACATTTCATACTTTACAAACTGAATTGTCTAAATTTAAACACCCTTAATCTAACCAGAGATCTTCAGACCCACATTAAAACTATAAAGTGGGATGTTTTTTAAAACGTATTTACACCTTGAATTTAAAATGAGCTTCTTCATGTTTTTGATTTTTTGTTTTGATTATAGAGTCATTAAAATGTGACAGTTTTTTTGTAAAAAGTAAGAAATTCTTTTTTACTGAATTTTATGTTTTTGATGTTTTTTCTTCAAATATCATGATCTTATTGTCTTGTATTTATTTCTCTTAATCGTGAAGACGTTTATATCCAAAATTTACAAACCCATCTTACAAATGATCTTGTTTACTCCATAACGTACAACGTATTTGTACGTCACTGTGAGTTTTTAAGTGGAGTCACTGAGTACATTGCCGTGAGCCAGTAAACTGTTAAAAATGACGCTGCGTCGATGATTTTCAGGTACAGCGTGTAATTGGAGCAGGTCTGAACAGAGACTCATCTACATTAATGTAGCAATAATACCTCAGAGGGCGCACCATGGCAACAAGGGGTCAGAAGAGACGCCATTCACAAAATCAGCACTTTTAAACAGAAACCCTCCTTTCTGTGTTTATACATTCAACAAGTTTCACAGTGACAGAAAACGGATGATAAAATATTTGCAGTCAAGTTTGAAAACAGATAATTAGCTCAATAAAGTCCTGATGGTGCCTCTTGGAAAACAGAACAAATGCACAGAGAGGAACACAGAGTAGAAGCTCTGTAGTCTTTAAAGCTTATGAAAATGAAATTGACAGAAAGCAGCGTTTGCTTTAATAAGCAGAACTCTGTGTGACAGGAATGCTTCCAGTCAGGATTCTTGTATCGTGCTTGTACTTCAGCATGTCTTTGTTTCACTGGTTTCTGTTTGAAAAAGAGGAAAAAGTGCAAAAACACTGTGCAGACCGGTGGATGAAAAGGTGAATTCTTCTGGGTCTTGTGCCCATCTGTCACCAGACAAATCACGCGCCTCCAACCACATGTTTAACTTGGCGTTCTCGATTCAGACATCCACACCGGAATGCGAAGCTGTTCCAAGTCTTTCTGAGGGCTTTCCTAAATGACTTGAAAGAAAGAAAATAAGTTCAAAGAGCGTGACACTGTGTCAGCTGGTTAAACCAATGTTTAACAACAATAAACCTCTTGGATGCTGAAACACTGACTTTGCTTTTATAGAATATGAATTCAGCCAAATAACCACTTGAGGCTCCACAATCACAAGCTTTACATTCTTAAATTAAAATAATAAGATTTCATTGAAGTGAGAATGTCTGCCAGCTGCTCAGTTGGTTTTTTACAGGACATAAGGTTAAAATTGAAACTCCAAATTAATACTTTAATAAGTGAGGTAACAAAAATCCTGCTAAATCCCAAATCAAACAAAAATGAAGTAATTTTATACAAAATTTTGAGACATATTCATGATTATTTTTCCCAAGTTTATTCAAATAGTTGGGCTGACAAAAAAAAATATTAGCCAAAAAACATAGACTTTAACAGCAGGGACAACAAAATCATAAATATATATGAATTTTAAAGTTCACTAGAAATTTAACATTTGAAAGAAAAGTATAAATTATAAAGTCAAGTTGTGAATTTTACACAGACTGTTCAGCAGTGGTGCAAAGCAACTATAACTATTAAGCAACAGCTCATCACATTACTTCAATGTTCTCATGGCAAGTCCATAAATATCCAACACACCCTGGTGACACATATATTACACTTTGATTCAACTTCAAAGAACAATTTTAATTATTATTCACAGTTTGAGTCATTAATTTACCCAAATTCTTTCCCTGCTTGTCTTCTTTCATCTGAAAAGGAAAATCACAGATGAACAAACT
Source organism: Pachypanchax playfairii (assembly GCA_006937955.1). Lineage (NCBI taxonomy): Eukaryota > Metazoa > Chordata > Actinopteri > Cyprinodontiformes > Aplocheilidae > Pachypanchax > Pachypanchax playfairii. The sequence continues at coordinate 9,835,543 of SSNP01000004.1, read as the reverse complement.
AATACGGAGGCTGAAAGTAGGTCAGGAAACCCTTTTAATATCAAGACTTGTATAATTACGCAACAAACCAAATTACAAGCAACAAAAAGAGACTAAAGCTGAAATTTAAGAGAATTACCATCACTGTTGGGAATATGTTTGCTGCTGCAGCCAGTCTAAAGTTAACCGTCATGTCTTTATCGAATAGTATTAGAAAAATGGAGAGAAAAAAATGTGAACATCTGTGTCTGAACTCTCCATGTTTTCCAGGACAGAAGAAACATTTATCTCCATGACTGGATGGGAAACATGAGCTAACAACATTTGTGCTGCCAAATTCAGAGCTCAGTGGTAAGTAACACACAAAGCTGAATCTGGGCACATGCACTGCAGTTAAAAATAGATACCAAAGGAGCATCTAAATCAGGGAACAGCTCGCCTTGGAGTTTTTGCCATTTTGGTAGCTGTGTAAGAAAAAACAAAGGGGTCAAAAGGTTGTAGAGAAACTTAGTGAAGCCTGTAGGGAGAAAGAATTATCTTACTTCATTTCTGCTTCACCCAAAAACTCCCAAGTTCACCAATTATACAATTGTATCTGTTCTTTTGCCTCATTTTTGTACAACATTAGAACTTATCTGCTCCTTCTGGGAACCACTGTCTGTTAAGATCTTCTATAATAATAACAGTTTGTAATTTGTAATTAGAACATCACTAAATTTGGGGAAATGTAACTTTTTCTTGATATAGTTACCCAGCTGTTGTAATGTGCAGCAGACTGATCCGTTTCCTCTGTTCCAGGCATGTTTTAAAGGATTCTTTATTATTAGGAGATCATATTATATGAGAAAAGAGCTGATTGGTGAAGGTCGGTGCTCTTTAAATACAAACAACAGAAATGATCTTGATTCAGACTTTTAACATTTGGTTTGAAATGCTAAGTGCTTCCAGAAATGTGTAAATCTGATAGAAATCATGTACTTGTTTGGGGCTTCATTTGATCCAGCTGGGTAGGAAATCATGTCAAATTTGATGTTAAATGAATGAAATTACGTTGAGAATTAAGCAATCTGGAAAAAGAAAGATTGGTAACATTTATATTTTTAACAAAATGTTCCCAAACACACTGCCAATGCTGTAAAAGCCTATTTGGATGCAACATAAAGAAGTTGATGTAATTCTACCAGTCATAGATTGGTCTCCTCATTGCACTGACCTGATATATATTATAAACAAATGTAAAATCGAGACTTTTAGCATTATAAATGAGTTTTATTCATCAAAATGACTCTTTAAAAATAACAAAAAATCTTTCCACAGCGAGTTCAGGCTTCTTTAAGACCTCTAAACCTCCTGGATGAGACAAATAATGGGTGTCTCAAGACTTTCGTATAATATTATGTATGTGAATCCATTGGAATAAAAAAAGAAGTTATTCAGGTCGTTTGTGCCACAAGAGCTTCTGCTTTAGGTTCTTCTGCATTTTGAAAAGTTTAAAATGACAATTTCTTGTCAGTCTGTCACTCAGAGATGATTTTGGCTGCAGCTGAGATTCTATAGCTGGATTTATGAATGTGATTTCTGTTCACATCTCCACACCTTTCAAAAAATGTCTTACACGGATCGCCCAAAGCAACTCGGAGCTGACGACTGCTGAGTTACTGTCAGTTAAAGCTGTGCTGAAGTGTAAAACAGAACGTGGGAGTAAAATGTTCAAAGTCAAAAAATAAACCAGTCTGAACAGATGCAAAAATAGTTACTCGTCCGTCTCTGGAGACACAGCTCACTCACTACTTCCTGTTTCGTAATAAGACTCTTATTAAAAGTAATAGTATTTGCATTCATGTGATAAAATATTTCCAAAAAAACTTGTACACGTGGTGCATTATTGTATTGTGATACATGGATGTGTTTGTGTGTGTTTGTTCCTGTTTTTCACCTTCGGTACCTGGTAATGTTTGTTGTTTGGTGTTAAAATAACCACGTGTGTTTGTGTTTCTCATCCCTTATTGTTTCTTTTCCATCCAGTTTTTCCCTGAAGTCAACAGATTTGTTTAAACACGGGCTGCAGCCTCGAGGGGTCTGAGCTGACACTTTCACACAGCTGTGATTTATCTGTAATGGAATGCGTGCATGCGTTTTGGTGTGTGCCTGCGAAGAACATGGGATGTGCAAAACAACAAGAGCGAGGGAGACAAAGACAGAGCAATGAGTTCGCAAACGCATTAACACTTGTGCACACACATGTGCACAAAAACAAGCGCACACTTTGGCTCTCACGGACAGGAAGTCTGATAGATAAACAGGCGTCATGGCGGATGGTGGTGGGGCCAAAGCAGACTGCTACACTGAGATGTTTTCTTTCACTTAGAGACCTGTGTTCTTCAAACTCCTGCAGGATGACCAACTCTTCTAAAAATAGAAAGAAGGAATGTTCCTTTCTTTAGTACTCGTTGTGAAAAAGACAGAAGAAAACACTGAATCTCGTAAAAACATGAGACAGTAACATTTTTATGGTTAAACCACATGTGGTGCTAATTTAAAAATTACCAACAAAAACAAAATGATCACAAAGAAGCCAAAACATTACACTGTAATACTGAACAGAAGATTCAAAAGGGGTTGAAAATATATTATTTTGCATTTTTCACATTAGAAAAACAAGCGACACGGATGATTAACTTGTGTTTTCACTGTGAATTGTTCTATTGTTGAAACTGAAGGCCGCTCTTCATACATCTTGTGCACAAAAATAGCAATCAGGACACCGTAAACAGGAAACAGGTTTAGAGTATGCGCCACAGGTTCAAGCTAATGCATACTTGGAATCTGGCAGCTCTCCCTGTTTCATCCTTACATTGTTCATTCGTCATGTCTCACAAATGGTGGTTCTTACAAAGCAAAAATTACAAATAGACATCAAACATTTGTCTGATATAACTAATAACTTTCTAATGTGGATCAGTCCCTGAAACAGGATGAAGACTTTACGGAGATGATTAACTGATGGGTTATTTTAAGGACCCCTCATGGAAATATTTACACAAATGCAACAGAAAAGCTGATGATACACGAGGGAAGTGTGGAGGAGTTCTAAAAACCTTCTCTCTCATATTTACTCATAATCATTGACCATTATATTTGTTTGTGAATGACTGCAGCAGTGAAACAAACCAGAGTGTAATTGTACAAATAAATAGCTCAACAGATTGTGAACAATAGAGTTTATTAAAATTGTTCTAAAATGCAGCACCAAAAAGTCAAGATTTATGATTCTTGAGTCACAAACTGATCAGGAGTTCAAGTATCAAACTAAATACAAACTAGAAAAGCACTCAGAGAGCGCAGACCTCCGCCAAGTGGACATATTGTAGAAAGTACTATGTCCATATTCTTAAAAAAATTCTCACCCCCAAAATCGAATCAATTCTTCCTTGGGTCATTTCTGACCTTTCCTGAAAATTTCATCATGACTGACTGACTGAATTTGATAGCAGCAACAGATCTTAAAACATCTGGAATAGGGACAACAAAATACTTGAAAAGTAATTGGCACAATTAAAAATAACTGGAGGAATATCTTACAACTAGGTAAAAGGCTGCAACTTAGTAACATGACTGAGCCACTCAGATGTAAAGATGGACCAAAATTCATCAATCTATAAAAAAAGTGATGTCTAGAACAATTGGAGGAAAAGGTAAAATGGAAAGACTTTGATGAAAACGCCTGAATAATATCAAAAGATTTAAACATCTGGACTGGCCTGTCAGATGTTTGACATATATTTGGTCCCTCAAAAAAAATCCAACCACTAAGACCCTGGACTGCTGAGCAACTAGAATCCTGCATCAGACAAGACTCTCTTAAATCACCGACAACTGATCTCCTCACTTCCAGATGTTTATAGACAGATGTTACAGGAAGTGGAGACGCTACTCAGTGACAAACACTCTATTTAAACTCTGACGTGTGTTACAGTCTTCAAATTCCAAATGAGTTAATATTTTATATGGAACGGTAAAATATCTGTTTAAAATCTGATATGTTGTTGATGTTCTACTGGGAATAAAATGTAGGTTTGTGAGATTAGCAAATCCTTGTGTTTTGAGATTTGTTATTTGTCCGTCTGTTTGTTTTTTACTTTTCACAGTGTTGGAAACTTTTTTTTGGAATTGGAGTTGTATAATAGAAAGTGAAAGGAGGTCATAAAAAAGGTCAGATGACACGGTTGAGTTGTTAAACTCTGAACTGGTTGACTTCGTTAAGCCAAATATGCAGATGTCCTGTCTGTATTTAAACTCTTGTATGCATTTAAACTTTTTGACTAATTAGAAAATAATTTCAGAGAATGAGAAGGACTTAACGTATCTGAAAACATCTGTCTTTCTAACATTTTTATGCCATTGTGACTCTGTTTTATCATACTGCAAGTGGACATGTATAACATATAAATATCAATATTTTTTTCTTCTCTGTGATAAAGTGCATATTAAATAAAAGCATCCTTTTTGAAGTTTGCCACGCCCTTGTCTTTTTTCCACGTGCACAAAATCGTGCACGAACATAGTGATAAATGGACTTACATACTTGCACACAAGCTCCCTTGTCGCCTGCCCCACCCTGCAGAGCTTGATCCCTGTCTGGCTTCTGTCCTGCATCCTCTGCTGTCTCTGCTGATTAGCAGCATTGCTGAGGAAGTCATGCAGGAGACAACAGCACCGGCTCTGAGCTCCGACTTGGCCTAAACGTCTGGGGCTATTTCCAGCCGTTGCCTGTGCAGCTTCAGGATGCAGTTAAAAAAAAACAGAAAGAAAGAAAGAAAGCAGAGGATTCTGATTCCTGTTTTAATCACAGGGTTCTGGCTCATGTCCTCAGTGGCTCCGGAAAAAGACCCTTAGAGGTGTTTAAAGCTGAAGTCAAGAACCTGGTGGTGATCTCGGACAGTTTATTTAAAATGGGACAGTAACTGTCTTTTTTTTTTAACCAAATTTAACCCACAATTTCACTAATACTGATTCTTTGTTGATGTTATTTTACAAATTTGGAAGTTTTGCAATTTTGAGGAAGCCTATTTAATCCAAAATTTCGATATTCAATTTAAATTTTCTTCAAATTGTATTCCCATATTGAACATTATTGTTTAATACAGGACGAGGTTTCTCTAACCAAGTCAAAAGGACACGTCAGCAGGTCGTTGCTCACACCCATGTTTTCTCTAAAGATCCCAGTAATTATCCTGATCTGACAGATTACATCACTCTTGTGTCATTTAGACATATTTCTGTTGCTGCTGTTGGAGTGATTTTGCTTATAGTTGCCAGCAAGTTCCACAGAATTCCCCCTTACTCCACAGAAATGAGTGTGTACATTTGCATGTGTGTGTGCGTCTCCAGGTAAAGTTTGGTGAAGTCTAAATATAGGATTCTAAGCAGCGGCTCAGTTTAAGAAGAAGACTAAGAGTCAGAGATAAGCACAGGGTCCCTAACTTCTCACGTTTTAAAGATCAAGGCCGAGACTGAGCGCCAAGAAATATGGAAAAAACCCAGAGAAGCATGTGAAAGTTGTGTAACGCAATAAAAATGTTTCAGCTCTTTTCCAATTCAGCAAAACACAAAAGTGGATCAGCTTGTTTAACAACAGATTGACGGTTTGTCTGGATTCGACTGAAGTTTTATTTAAAGCTGATTCTTATCAGCTTTACAGTGAGGGAGCTGGCAGGGGGTGGGGGTGGGGGTGAAGAGCCCTGTGGGAAACACGCTCAGTAGAAAGTGAGATGAGTCACAGATTTCTCACCTGAATAAACTGATGTTTTTATTTGATGATATGATTCAGACACAGCAGTCAAAACTTTCACACAGAGATAACAGCTGACACTTAACACGTTATTCACACAGATTTATTTGAACTTATCAGACCAGAAAGGACAATCAGGTAACACTCAACTTCTTTTAAGATGGTAGAATAAACTCTCTGTCTGTCGGTGAAGGGTTTTTGTTCATCCTCTGAGGACCAGTCAACCCCAAAATCATACTGAGTTCTCACACCTTCTTATTGAAGCAAACATTAAGGTTTTCTGTACTTGTTTTCCATTCGAGAAAGATTTAGCTGTTAAGATTTATTAAAGTCTGTCTCGCTCATGAAACCTGGTAAATGTCATAAATCTCCATAAACGCCAATGTCTATTTGCACAAATAGACATTATTTCTCCCTTTAAAATCAATTTGCTCTTTTTATTCGATTAGATTTATTAGATTTTATTAGATTTTGCATGATTTTTATACAAAGTAGGAAGAAATAATCTGTAACATTTCAGATTATGATGAAACTAACAGCAGTGAAGCTCCTGTGCTGTGGCTGTTATAGCAGCATTGACTCAAATCAGCTTGTATGTGAGTTTTTAATGTTTATCTGCTTCAGGCTAAAAGGAATTTCAGCTGAGTGTAAGAAAACTTTCTGTGATGCTAATCAGTGTTGTTGGTTTGATTCTTGACCAGCTGACTCACAGGGTGCTGCATATTTACTGCACAGCAACGCACGCTGGCCCCCGAATAATGACGGTAGAGTATTTTTTGTCATTGTAGCATTTCTCACTGAAGAAAAACATTAAATGAAAAATGACTCACACACATAATCAGCAGGGTTATAAAGAAACTGTGTTCTGTTCCTGTGAAAATAAATATGCTGGAGGTTCCATCACGGTTCCCGTCATAGTTGTGTTCCTGATTTTCAGCTGAAGCTGATGCGTAATTTCTGCCGGCCTATGACTGGGCATGTCTAATTCTGGTATCACAGTAACCCTTGTGTGACCCAGCGGGAAGTCTGAAATACAGGAACAGAATTTCCACATCTTTTTTTTTCCACTGAAATTGCAAATGTCACACTAATTTCCTTCACATTTACTTTCGAAGTGATAAATCACTTGAAGAACATGATCAGTGACTCCACACCTTCATCTGTTGAGACTTGCATTGGTGCCTGAACCTTTTATAGACTGTGAGCTTTGACTCAAGCTTTTATTTTGAAGTGATGTTTAACGTTTCTATTCTTTCAGTTTTAAAGCTTTGATTTATGATTTGGGATGTTGGTTAAATTATTGGTTTTGGTTTGTATCATTTTGTAAACTATCATCAATTTATACTTTATTTAAAAACAGCTGTATTGCCATGGGATTTTATTAAAAACTTTAACATTATTTTTAAGAAAACAATTATTAAATTACATCATAATTTGACAAAGTCAGATTTTTTTTGAAAATTGTCAAACAGTGACATTGAAAGAATAAAAAATGCTTTTTATCATCAGCTGTACTTTAACTAACTCAGACAGGAAAAAGATGATGAGCTCGATCTTTTAAAGAGATGAAAGAACAAATAAAACTCTGTTTAGTTCATGAAGTTATTCACTTTAATTAAATCACAAGTCTGACTTTGACAGATCGAATGTTTTTTTTTTATATTAAACCATATTTACAACAAGAGGATCTGTTTGTGTATCTTTAAAACTGCTGGAGAGTTCAATTTTTTGCTCTGTTGCATCAGAGTCCCAGAACACTTACACAGAACAGAACACATAACCCTTCAGATCTGATTGAATGGGGAGAACAACTAAGTTCAGAAATGTAATTTTCCACTTTCTGATTTGCGGTTTAATGTCGTTTTATTTCATGAGTGGCTTTAGGAGTTCAGCGACGTGGTTTTCAAAGTGGTTTCAGAGACTCAAGCGGAGGTCTTACTGTTGTTTTTGAAGCATCGTGTCTTCCTTGTTGTTCACTTTGAACAGATGCTCTTGTGCAGTCCTTATTTTGTTTTTCTTTCATCGCTTAAGAGATTTTTTTTTCACTGTAATGTGCATGTGTGAACTGGAAAGTGTAATCTTTGTCACATTCTCCTGAGCACCTCTGATTATGAGCAATAACAGCTCAGTTATTAATGTTCTGGGGCATTTTTTCTAATTTTAAAGCTATACATGAAAAAAGTCTGAGTTAAGAATTTGGATGAATTTTTACCCAGAACCCCCCACTTCCACATATGTAATCTGTATTTTTCAGTTTCTATTTTCATCCCTTTTTCATTTAGTTTTGGTAATAGCTTGAAAAAAATTAAAAGGAGTGAGTTACATGTCGAAAAGAGACACAAATGAAAAGTTGAACTTGTGGGAGATTTTCCAGGTTTTTAGGACTAATTTCTACAAGCAGTGACAACTGATTATAACTTAATGCCAGATTGTTGATCTCCTTCTCAGCGAGCGCTTAGATTAGACTGGTGGCAACATCTTATCAACGACATTTGTTTTTCTCTAAACGTCCAGGCCTGGAAGTCTGATGACAGCCAGAGTCTGATAGTCTCTCGTATCAACTATCCACAGGTTTATTATAAAAGACACAAGAGAAATTATGTTACATTTATTTCCTATTCAACTCACTTCAACATTTTGCAAATAATTTTTCTACAACAAATGTGAGTCTCAAACATGTAAAATTGAAACATTAAATTTAAAGTCAGCCATCAGTTCACGGGTCACTACAAAAGAAGGTTCAGTTGTTTTGTTGTGATCAGTGAACAATACCAATGTGACTACTGACACAAGCAGGAAGTGACACATATTTATACTCACAATCAGTTTTTGTGATTGTTGTCAAGGCTGCAGGCCTGTTGGAGATAACAAACATCTTCTGTGATGAATTCTTACCAGCAGTCCTACAATCTCTTCACCATCCGTGTTCTACTATTTATTTCCTTCTTATTTTTTAATGCTAAATGTTGTTACATGAAAGGAAAAGACAGACAGGTACACTCCTGTTACTAACATCATCATCAGCCTACACTAAGACGTAACATCAAAAAGAGACACAATAACTGTGATATGAAAAATGTTTATAAAGATATAATTAAAGCATTAAAAAAGCTGTAAGTGGTGTGTAATGTTTATAGATATTTTGGAGATCTAAAAACTGTCAAATCACGTTGATTTTTTTCCTTTAACTGTTGCGTCTTGACCTGCAAGTTGCACCAGATCTACCTGTAAACAACGTAACACAATTCACATACAAATGACCTGAAACACACTGTCTGATGCAATCTGCTGAAACTGCTGCTTACCCTCATTTGGGGAAAAACAGCAGGTCAGTCAGGATGTGGGAACAATGGGAGGAATGTCTACAGTTTTAAGAAGCCTCTCATCTGGGCATCTGTAAAACCGACAACATGTTTCAGATCTAACCCTCTGATTGTTCTTAAAAGGAAAGTTTAGTTTTCTTTATGTGAAGTATGAAGTTCAGCATCTTTCCTGCTGTAGACAGACAGCTATTACCATGTGATCACCGCAGATTCCTGATAAATAAACTCAACAAAAAGCTGCATGAACCAGCAGAATTATAAGTAACAGCTCAGCAGTTGGAAGACTGACAAACATCATATGTACATGGAGACAAAGTAACTTTAAAATGACTGTGTTAAGGTGATTCTGCTGTACCTGCTCAGCAGCAGTACTTCACATAACTCCATTTCTAAATAACAATTTCTACACATGCACTTCTGGCATTTCTCTGAATATTCCAGCCAAAAGCCCCAAAATATTCATGCTAGGGTAACTGGTGTGAGTGTGTGGGCACGATGTGTTGGGCCTGTGATGAACCGGCTCTAAAAGTGCACATACAAGGAGTGTTTGGAAATGAATATCTCTTTTTTTGTGTGTCTGGACCAAATTTCTACACAAGAGATAAACACAATGATAGAAGAGAGTTTATGACATTTCTTCTGAGCAAACACAAAGAGAAAGTTTAGTTTTAACTGAGTTCTACACCAAATATGGCATGAAATCCTTACAGGCCTGTTTCTAAGACATGCTCACAGAACACAGAGAGAAGAGCTGGGGGTTAAAATAAAAAGCTTGTTAGATAGCACAAAGAAAACCTCTTGGTATTTGAATGTTTCTGTTTCCAACACAGCAAGGATTTAAAAGCTCCATTTGAACTTTCAGCACAGAAGCACAAGGTCACAGGCTGCATCTGAGTGAGACTAATGGATTACAAACTGACCTCAGATCCGAATCTGACATCAAAACATCTGCTGAAACTTCAACTGTACTAAAGTGTCTGTATGTGTTCTGCCTATACCAAAGTAACCTTCACTGGTGTGAGTTGTCCTCCTGAGACACATCTGTATCATATTAAAGTCAGAGATTAAACAATGGAGAGAGAAATCTCTGGAATCAGCAATAGAAGACTGATAATCTGGATCACAACGTTCATCAAAAGTCCGACTTGTTGCAAAAGATAAAAATAATTCCTACTCTTATATAAACACATAACACGTGTTGTTCGACTTTTAAATCTAAACAGTCGTTTTTTTTTTGGTTCTGAGGTTGCAGGTTAGGTTGAGGGTGGAGGAGCTGCAGCTGCATGAAGACAAATCAGTCTAATATAAAGTGTCACATCAGTTCTCTCAGAAAGACAGATTGTTGCACACTGTGCTGGTTAGTCTCAGGGAATCTTTGCTCGGGGTTGCACCAGAGGGACCAGAGGCAAAGTTCTGCTAAATACCACAGTTACATAATACATATGGATACACTCAGAAATACACACAAGAAGCTCAAAACAACACACACTGATATATGAACACGTTCAGGGAGCACACACATACGTGTCATTATGCATTTATCCCACTGGTGTTTTTAGTGTTGCTCATTAGGTTCATGCAAATTTTCAAACAGCATTTTATATATTTATTATACTTTTGCCAGGAGTTAATATTTCAACCAGTGTTTATTAGCGTGTCTGTCTGTTAGCAAGAAATAGCCCAATAAAAGAAGTGAGTAGATTTTTGGGGTGATCCGGATCACCGTCTGGATCCAGGAATGTATTTAACAGATTCTTCATCATTGTGAGATGAGCTGTTTTTAAATTATTTGCATGTAACTCCACAATAAATAGTCCAGATGCTTGTTAAAAAAATACAAGATGCTTTGTTTTAGAAAATAAAAATAGGGAACCTTCAGATTGTTGTCACTGCAAGAGAATCATTTAAACTTGCAACAAACACCAACAGACAGTCGAGACACTGTAGAATCAGGATCAAGGTTAGTATGACATCAGTAGCTACATTTACATGGGCACATTTAATCGGAGTAAACGCCCAATCGGAACAAAAATACGTCATGTAAACATGTCAATCAGAATGTTTTGATCCGATGCAGCCTGATCAGAATGAAATTTACTTCCGATCGAGAGGGGTGGTTTTGTCCGATCTTCATTCGGATGCATGTACACACCCATTCGGAATGAAGGGGTGAAAAAAGCCCACTGCGCATGCGTACAACTTCAGCGTGATGTCTTTCCGCTTTCGCAGACCCAAGTAGTAAACATGGTGGGAGGTAAACAGAAGTGGTCTGCTGGCGCAGTCATCCTGTCATCCTGCTCTCCTCTCCTGTGGTGGAGGAGCAGTAGCAATATGTATTCAGCCTCTAGCTTGGTTAATGCGACCAGTAAAAACCCAAACATAAAGGTAATCACCTGCAGAAGGTTCATATTGGGGATAACGTGAGTCAGCTCGAGCGTACGATGGGGAGGAAAAGACCCACAGAAGGGATGAAGTTTGTTTACTTTTTTTCTTCCCCCGGAAAGACAACTCGCTGTGCGCATGCTCAACTCATTTAACCTGATTGAGTGCTTGGTGCATGTGTACTCATGGCATGATCAGATCATTTCAGTTAGTGTCCATGTGAACAGGGATTTGGGAATTCTGATCGACCAAGATTTTAATCAGATTGGGGAAATTTGGCGCATGTAAATGTAGCTACTTGTCAATCCAGTTGCTAAAGGTGTTTTTATGGTCAAAGAATCTGATAATGACAATACAACAGAGGTCAGATTGTTATTTTTGGTGTAAATCCCAATATGGGAGGAACTGCTGCTTGAGCAATTTTCTAGTTTTCATATATTCTTGTTTTATTTACTGCTTCAACAGGACACAGAATTTATTGTGTCATACCTTTTTTCTCTTGCTGTAAATAATTCATTCTGTGCACAAGTTGTCTGCTTCATTATCCAATAACTAATTGGTTAAATTGGATCAAACACTTACAGATGAATTATATCAGCTGTTACAACTACATGCCCAAAAAAAGTTGTTCCAACATTCTTATGAGTCTTTAAATGGGCCGATTCTCTGGATCATATTTGACCTCTTGTTACAGTTTGATAACATTATATTCATTTTTTATTTTTTTTTATTAAAAACAAGAGTGAATACAGTTGAGCCCACTACAGCTTTCATAAATGACTGTATTCTATCATGGAAGGAGTTTCTTCTGTGATCATTTTAAACTCATTTTGCATTTCAAAAACTCTTTTTGTTCTCATTGTCTTGAGTCGCGACCGTTCACTTGAATAAAAGTGCATTTCCCACCTACAACAGAACCCGACAACCTGACTTTCCTTTTAATGCTCTGAAATGTTCCAGCGCGTTTTCTCCAAACAGATTCTTTAATGGCACTAAACAGCTGTTTTAGTCTGAGCATAAAAAAAAAAGGTCTGACTCAGGCTGAAACGTCTTTCTGAGTCTTTTCCAGAAACTTCATTGTTTTGAAATTGAGTTTTACTGCGTGAGTCAGATGTCTCAGAAATCTCATGATGAGCTTTTTATTGATCCGCTCACTCACTGCAGTGTGAGACGACCGGATCCTCTTAGAGGAAGGTGAAAATAAAGCCAAAAAAAAAAACAAAGCCTCACAGGAAAAACTGTTTTTAATTCAAGCATTTAAAACCTGTTTGATCATTTGAATTTAGAAAATAACATTAAACAGTAAGTGATCGATCTTTATTGGAACTTTATGTTCTCACCAGCATAATTAGATGAGTTCTATTTGTTTTTGAAGCTGCTTCTTATGCAGCACATGAAGAGAATAATTTATGGTTTGATGAGCATTATAATGCTGCACAGTGCGATCATGTGATTCCGTAACAAATCTTTTGTTAAATATTATCTATTTATTAAAATGACAAACACAAGAATATATGGAACTAAATGAGTTACTATAAAAATTGAAATGAATAATTTGAATTAAAAAGTAGCAGTAGGCAATAAATTTGTACTAATTTAATCATAACTGTAGAATCTCTTAGATAACGTTTTTTCCAAAAGGAAATTTAGTGAGAAAAAAATGCAGTTCTTGCATTTTTGTATCGACCAAATCCAACCCATGGACAATACCATATTAACTAGAATTATTTTTAGAAACGGCATGTAAACGAGATTGTTTTGGAAAAACTGTTTCCATGTGGACAAGGTTGAATGTTCCAGTTTCAAATCTGATTAGAAATAAGGCCAGCTTGTTAAACACAGCTGGAGTAGCCTCTATCTGCAGCCGTGCATGCTCATCCTGCAGGAGATAATCATTCATGACGCCTATAAATACCTGAAGGTGGTGTATATTTACCTCCACCGAGGCAGATGTGGTTTCTCAGAATAGAGACAGATTCATGTTGTTGTAGCCTAGTTTGTCAAAACACCCCCCTCCCTCTGCGTTGTCCAAGTGATATTAAGAGTAAGAGAAAAGTAAAGTAAGTGAAAACACTAGCAACATCTAATCCCACCTAAATATATTCCTTTAAATTCAATAAAAGATCTGACTTTGATAGAAAACACAGAATCAAATCAAGTCTTTTCTACACATTATGTTTACAACAGTAAACTTCACCTGTGTGATAAAGTTTACACATTGCACAAACACAAACGTGTGAAAGAGGCTTTCAAATGCACACAATAAAACAGGATTTTACAGTCACATTCCTTTTGTTTTTACAAGATGTTCAGGTCCCAAAATGTCTTTTTTTTGTTGCACTTTGCACAGCTCACAACTATTTGAGTCAAATCCTGCTAATAGGTGACTAGACTAGTCTTATTTTTGTTCCCAAATTATTACTTCCTGGATTATAAACTGGCAAAAAGCTCCTTGTAAATTAAAAAAAACCCACCAGAAGTGCTGAGATGGCAACATCCTGTACCACATTTGTTTTTAGAAGGTGGCTGATTTCCCAGTGAAACATTGGGGAACAACTGTATTATTTGTCTAAACCACCTGTGTTATTTATAAAAAATGGTAAAAAAAAAAAGTGATCAGATGCAAAGAGAGAGACTCCCGAGTGCTGGAGGAGAACAACAACACAGAGAGGAAACATCTGCTGTGAGGGTCGGCAGCACAAAGTGGAATTTCCGCACATGAAGGAAAACTTTTTTCCTTCTTTGCTTCTTAACAACAAACAACCAATAAACGCTCTTAAGATTAGCTTAATGTACAAAACTAAACATCTACTGAATGTGCAACTTCTGACAAGGCTGATGTTGTTTTAGTTGTTTTTCTTTTAATGGGTTTAAAAATGCCAAACATGTCAATGGTTTTCACATTTAGTTGGAATTCAGCCAAATAGTTGATGTTTTTGAATATTCCTGAGAAGAAAAAACTCAGAAAAATCAAACAAATGAATATATTTTAGATCATTTTGTGAGCTCACATTATGTTATGAGTTAGAATACACACAATATTAAAGCATTATAATAGAACAAATGTATTAATCAAGGTTAAAGAAGCTTGTCCCTCTCAGCTTAACATAAGATTTGCTGTTTTCCTTTAAGTGGTCGTATTTTCTCCAGTCTGAGTGGAATCAGACAGACGTCACCTGATCGGTCATCCTCGGGTCAGTCTCTGCATCTGCTGAGTTAATGTCAGGTCGACCCAGTGAGCATCACCCATCGTTTGTTGACTATCGTTTAGCCTCAGTTAGTGCTGAGGAGGATAAACATCACCCTGGAGGTTAAATGTTATTAGATTTATGGACCAAAAGAATCATTAAGGAGGACATAACACAAGAGCTGCTCCAGTTCAGGAGAATGACACAAAACAAGTCTGGAAGAGGAGTACGATTACAAAACTTTCGTGGAATTTGTAGCAAAAGAAGCGAAAAAAGTTCAATTGAGTTAAACAGAAAAAAAGTCTTAATTAAGGAAAGACTCAAATATGGAGCACAAAAACATTATCATCAGTGAGAAGAGTCTCTCTTCATCTGATCATGAGATAAAAGCATCATTAGCACAGAGGCTGCAACATGATAGAAATATTCACACATCAACATGTTTCTCTCTCTGACGTGATCCCAGATCCCATTTTCCAAGGAATCCCAACAAAAATCACACAAAAGACTCACGTTCATTCTATCATGGATTTCTTTACACATTTCTTGTATCGTGTTCGCAACAAGTCCGAATCAGCATCATCAGGATTTTGCTCCTGTGGATAAATATGGAAACATCACATTAATTTCTACAGTGAACATATTTCACACTGTAGCACAACTGAACCCGACTAATGAGGACAGAAAGTGGTAATTCTATCCGTTTTCAGCTTGTTTGTGTTATTTGTTGTTATAGAGGTTGACAGAAGTGAGCAGCGCTTTCAAAGCCTCCATTCCATCCATTCAGAACTCGCCCCCCCACCCTGTCTGCGACCTACATTTCTTTTCTGTTCAGAAGATGAGAATCACACGTGAGTTCAGCTTCATGTCTCACCTACAGCGCATGGGAAATAGCTTTTCATCTTCCTCCTCACTTCTTGTATTTATGAGATTCTCAAACTAAAATGTTTGAACTTCAAACAAAACCTACACATGAAAGAATCTCTCCTGCAAAAAGTAAAAAAAAAAAAACATATATAAGATTTGTGTTTTGTAGCAAAAACTGTTTTCTCAGGTAAATACAATTCCAGTGAGAAGTATTTTATCCAATAGCAGCAATAAGTACCATCAGATTAAATGTTTTGTTCTTGGTAAAACCGTTTCAGTAAAACAATGCGTGGAACTTTTACTCACCTGTTTCGTGCGACATAAAAACTGATTATTTATATTCCCTGTTTTTTTTATTGGAATTAGCCGTTCATGCTACCATCTTTACTTTGTGGAAAAATCCCTGCAGTTTTTGGAGAAGCACGATATGGATTCAACACAACATCCTGAGCTGTGCAGAGCCTCTGTATGAAATCCGATTTCATAAATTCTACTGTCTTCACCTCTTGCTGTTGTGCAGAGTGGAAAATTACTGGTTCAGAGTTCTGGTTGCCAGGTTTCATCTCTTTGCAGAATGTGTATTCTTCCTCTAAATGAGCTGACTGTAATGTTGATTTGTAGTGATTTTATGAAACTTCACAAATCATTTTCAAATAAAACTCTTCTGGCAAAGATCATTTCCTTCTGACTCAAAACCGTGTGTCAGCGTGATTCCACAGAATAATAATTTGTGAGGTTGTAAAGGTCACTGTGACAGAACAATAGATGAAAAACTATTTTTAAAGAGGCCATTTCATACAAATTTCAGGACTTTGTGGTTATTTCTTAAGTATTAACCAGTAATATGAAACATTTTATGTCTAAAAAACGTCAGGAAACACTGATTAACAGACCTTTCAATCTGTCTGCGTTAAAATTCGGGTGGTTCCGGCTCCTTCCGTCAGGCCTCGAGCAGCAGCTGGTTCATATTCATTATTCGGATTTGCTGAACTCAGATTGGCTAACAAACTAGCCTATCAGAGCAAGGTATACTGTTTCCTGCCCCGCTGCGCATGGCAACATCAGACGTCGTGTCTTCCTGTTTGCTACGTCTTATGCTAACAGCTTTTAGCCAGCAGTATGCTAGGCGTGGTTTCAATTGTGGGAGCTGCCGAATACTAACGAACAAAGGAGTTGTGATGAAACAGATACAGGCCGTTCAGACTCGGGAGAACTCGGGTTTTATCGCCACCTGCGTAGTTTGAGAGATTAAAACTGAAAGAGAAGTTGTTGACCTGTTTTCACCCACTATGAAGGTAAGAACACCTGTGGAGCTAAAATATTCAACAGAAACCTCAGAAAAAACATTTTTAATGGAAGGGCCTCTTTAAAACAAACAGCAGTGAGTTTCATCAGTCTGATCCACAGAGCTGTCTTCTTCTCCTTGTTCACCATGGTGTTGTATCACCAGCAGACGACTTCATCAGTCTTTTCTTAGAAACGAAGCTCAGAAATCAGTTTTTGAAAAAGTCTTTTCTATTGGGTCAATACCATTTTCTCAAAAGGCTCACATTGACTGGACAATGTGATCTGGACTCAGTGATCAGATTTTAATATACGGGCAAGGTCACCTTTCATAGAAGAGGAAAATAAATAAATAAGTTCTGTAAGTGGTCAGAACCAGTTCATCCTCCCTCTCAGAGTTTGACCTCTGGTAGATTTAGACTTCAATATTTTTCTTGGATTATTGGCAGTTATTAAAACAAAATAAAAGGCAGGATGTGTACAAACATGCAGTTTATACTCAGAACACAGGAGAACACAGGCTGTTTAAATGTGTGCAATTTAAGATGTATTATCTAAATCAAGGTTCCTACCTTATGAACACAGAAGGTATAACACATTTTAAAATCTAATTTTACAGTGTCACATTAAAAAAAAAAAAAGAGTGTACTTCTCTCAGCATCTGCTCTTCATTCTTCCCATGTGATGTTTTTCATCAATACTATTGGCACACAATCTCAATCCATTTGTCTAATATAGAACATCAGATCTTTACGGCTGTACGTTATGCTGTAACACGATGTTCTACAGCAGGAGCTCGTATTAGCTGCACGTTGCATCAAGCGTTTGCTTTCAATGAAACTGATGGCATTTTCACGTGGCAGGTAGTCTGCTAATGGTAATCATGGCATTTTATGAGTAAATTAATCAGCTGTGGAGAAAATACTCTGGAAGCAGATTATGACGGGCGCCGCAGTGATCTGAGGGTCGGAAGGACTGACGCGGTTGAGATTTCATGACAAAGTGTTTAGAATAAAGCTGCGTGTTCTGCTGGACAGGGAGTTACTTTAAGCGTTCTAACAGGTTATATACAGTATACATAATTAGTAATTGTGAAAATTAGAAGGGAGCAATATAAGATGAAAATATTTGTTGAATTAATCTTTCAAATCTAATCACAAAGTTTTCAACATTTACACAGCTCAGGTTTTCATTTACTCAAGAACTTTGAAGTTACATCTACTTTCTAAAAGCTCTTATCATTTTAGAGTTTTACAACTTTTTCTATGGTAATAAAAACATGAAAGTGAACTTAGTTCACAGGGAATATAAAGTTTTATCTATCAGAGCCAGGCCACCTTAATAAGGTGGAAATGGTCTGAGTGGATAGTGACACAGAGGATCTGTTCATTTGTGGTAAATCCACCAATCGTACGGAAGGAAAATGAATTCACACTAGTAGTTCAGGTGCTTTTCAGCCCTGCAGGAAACTCTGCCGCTGAATGATAAAAGTGCCGTTCCATCGTTTGCTTTGAGATGCAGATAAACTCTGAAGTGGATGAGAAGTTAAGTTATAAAGAAGAGGATGAGTTATCAAGTTCTAGTAAAGTGTTTTAATTTGCACAATCTTCCGTTCTCTGACCTCCGTTTTTATTTCACATCTCGGCACTTCTCAGATCTTTTTACAGTGTTCTAATAAAAGTAAAATATAGTTTCCTCAAACTAATTTTCAAGGTTAAATGTTAGATCCAAGAGTTTGAGCTGTGATTAAAAAAAAGAATGCTCAAGAAAAATAACCAAATAATCAACATATTTCCTTTGATTAAACAGACTTAGTTAGAAATCTATTGAAAATTTGGACAATGGGTCATAAATCATTGGCTCTTTTCTGTTTCCAGCAGCTGTTTGTTTCAACAAACTTTTTTTCAAATGATCAACAGTTTAGAGCTTCACTTCAAAAGACTTTTTGTTTTTCATGCTATTCATTCGTTCTCATTCTATTCTATCATTCTGGGCATCTTTTTTAATGATTAGCTGACTTTGTCTAACTTTTTAAAATGTTTTTTTTTTCAGAGGAGCTGTATGTGAAAAGAGAGAAACATTTCTAAAGTAGGAAAGTTGCTGCTACAGTGGAACAACAGTAAGAATAAATATCACACACTGACAGGATGGGCGTGGTGAAGAATCTGAACACCATTCTGTGTAATTTAATTTATTCTTAAACAAGTTATTATCTCTGAGAAAAAAGACACCTGGAAAAGAGAAAAAGATTCAGGTCTGACCTCACTGATAAAGGCTTCTCAGAGGAAAAGGTGACGTCACTAATCCCACAGTCAACAGTTAAAGACAACATCACACTCGCAGTTAAAATTTCACACTCTTTAAATTCTATGAACTGACTTCAGATGTGGAGAAAATATTTACAGCTCACTGTACATGTGACATTTCTGTCGTAACTCTTGGAACAACACGCAAGTTTCTCCTTTGTGTTTAATCTGCTTGTGAAAAAAAAAAAATGTTTAGAAACAACTTTAACGTGCAGGAATAACATATTTGACATATTTGTTTGAAGTGAAAGAAAACAGGAACAGGCACTAGTACGCATATTTACCTATATTAAAATATTTATTATTAAAGAACAAAATGTTCACACTTTATTCATATTTATTTATACTGAATTCTCCTGACCATGATCTAAATTCAGCTTGTTTTTCAGACATGTGACATGTTGAACACAATGCAACGCAAATATTGAGCCTGACCACAAAAAGATCAAACAGAAATGTATTCATACAGTGTAGATTTGGATGGGTTGTCCAAACAACTTTTGTCCTTTATTATTTAAAGGTCGCTTGTTCTGAAAGATAAGATGCAGTTTTTTTTATTTATTAAAGAATCTGACAAAGATTCTGCTTCAGTTTTGACTCAGTATTGATTCAAATGAACCACAACCACATTCATTGCTGAAATTTTAAACAATATAGAATATTTAAAACTGAATTTTACTCTGACTTTTATCATAGAGTACTGGAAATGGTCCAATAAGAGAATTTGTGTTAAATAGTAATGTCAAAAAAGAGAAAAAAAAAGAACAAAATTTCAACAGCTTTTCTTTTTCTCCTGTTCTTGATATAATAAAAAGTCTCTTGTTCTGTTTATTTTTGCTTCAAGCATTCCAATGTGAACAAGAGGGAAAAATACTAATCCTCAATAAACCAACAGACTACTTCTCAGCAGGTATTAAGCTCCTGGCTCCTTTAAAACTTTAAATAAGATTATAAAACTACGTGGACTGAACTAAAACTCAAGCATGTAGCACATTACTGTAGAAGGAACCGAGTCTGCTGCACACCAAAAATAAATCCTTATACAACTAACAGCCCGGAATTTACTTCAAGTATATTTTTATGTAACCTGCACCGTTTCAGTCCTTTTGCTGATGAGTCATTTAATGATAGCTACTGAGTGCAAACTGACAGCGTGATTAATGGTATGATTAAATTCTGCTTATAATAAGGTATATTTTAATTATTCTAAGGCAGAATAACATACTTTATAGTTCATACAATCTGTTATAATCATGTATTGTTTATTGTTCTTCTCTGGATTCCTTGTGTTGTTTCATTTTTTTCCCTTTAATCAGTTATTTCCCACATCATTCCTTGTATTTTCACGTTTTTCCAAGTGTTTACACCGTCAGCATGTTGAATGAGTGGTTTGTTTTCAGTTTCAGTTTAGTTTCATTTTTTTCTTGTTCTCAGTTTCACCTGTTCATCACTCACAGTTGCTCGTGTCATCAGTCACACACCTGATTCACTGTTTTGCTTGATGCTTTTCTCTCATGTGCTTCCTGTTTCACTAGCTTTCAGTTACCTTCCTTGGTAGAAGATATTTGGGCTTTGCTAGTTGATCTGTAAACAATTTTGGTGAAATAATTTACTAGTATTTTTGTTTTACAAGCAATAGTTAACTACTAAAGCAAAAAAAAAAGCTTGAACTAGTGAACATTTCTGGCTTTACTGGTTTACTAGGAAAGCCCAAACCAGTCTGACTTGTACAGCAGGTGCATATTTTACCTCTTAGTGAACATTTTATATTCATTATTAACCAGCATGTTTTTTTTTTGTTTGTTTACTTCGCTTAGATCAGTAGTGAACAAGATTTACATTTAGTAAAATGTACTAGTTAACAAGTTATTCCACTTGTACAATAAAAGTTTAGAAACACTAGTGAGCATGTTGAGAAATGTCAGTTTTTTGGTCACATTTATCATCGATCTGACAGTCGCTGGAAGCACTGCTGGGCAGAATTTGTGTGGACAAGTCCTTATTATTTAAATCCAGTTGTCCACTATTTTAAAAAGTTGACTACATTTTTGACTATTTTAGTTTTTGCTCAGCTGAATAGAAGGGCTGATATCTGCCAACAAATAAATCCCAGTAATAATTTAATTAGTGTACCAAAGTTTTAAATCTTTAAACCCAGGTAATGGAGAGAAAAGTAACATCTTACAGTAAGAATATCAAATAAATACCTGATTGTTTTGCAGTAATCATCGCTGAATGAAACTGAGTTGTTGTAGCTGGACGTTGGACGCTGAAGCCCTCAAACAGTTGTTTTGGTTTAAACTTTGTTTCTCCTGCATTTCTAGTGGTGATTGTGTGATTTAACTCTGTCTTCATTCAGACTCATTATCTTACTGACAATAGACTGCTGAGACAATAATTAGACATGGTAGTCACCCCGCGTTAATCTGGTCCCCGCAGACGGCTGACAGAGTTACAGTACGTCCAATGAATTACTGGGGAGCAGGAACTTGTCCCCCATGTCCCCTCCCCCCACGTCCTCGAACAATAGAGATAAACATTTCCTCCAACAGTGAGGCTCCTCTCTGACTTACAAAGGAGTTTGCCGAAGTGTCACAGAGGCTTTTTAAAACCTCGTTCAATCACTTTTAATCTTCCTGTAGACACAAACAATAGCAGGAATTTGCTAAATATGGCACATAGTTTTGCAGAGATATTTCAGTTGAGTCTCCTTGTCATCTGTCTCACCTGAGCAGCTCTCAGGGATCGTTAGGCTTTAGCGATTTTAGTTTGTGTATCCCATCGGCTACAGTATTAAGACGTCATGAGGAAACATCCCATCAGATACTGTAAATAATCATGAAGTCAAAGTCTGGAAAAAACAAATGTTGAGACTACTGGCTACTGTGGAAATTCAGGTAATATTTGTTTTCAGGAAAATCACCTCTACCTGCCCGAGTGGTTTTAAGAGGTTAGTGGTTCTTGGAAAATTCAGGATTTCTAAACAATAACAACCAGACGATGCAGTTCTTAGAACTTTGAAACAGTAAAGCATGAAAAAGGAGGGGTGACCTTTACCATTTCTTGGTCAGGGAATTTGTTTCCATTCTACTGTATTATCAGATAAAATCTTTCCAATGCAGTTATGTACTACTGAAATTTGTTTAGCTGTATTGTTTAGCTTTCGGTGGTCAATGTGCGGATTAACGCAGCGAGAGCACATTAACACATGCAGATATTAACTCATGTGCGTTAGCGTTTAGCCAAACTCATGCTTGTTTCCCCAGAGGGAAGGAGGTTTGCTGATGAGGTGACAGATGTTGCTCTGATTGATTTGAGCGCGTTGTGCTGTATGTTCTTCTGGGTGAGCAGTCAACCATCACAGTGTTAAATCCCACACAATGACTTCCTTGTATCATTATGTAACCAACACCAAAGCTGAGCATTCCTGAGATTCACACCGAGTAACAATCTGAGATTGTGGCCTCGGGTACAAAGCCTCTTTTTACCTTGAGGAAAGATAATACTGTATATCTGAAAATGTTGCAAATATGGGCACATTTCCTCCAGCAGTGAATGAAGGCTGTGAAAAAGTCAAATCTAGACAATGAGTTTATATATTTATAGTGAAAGTAGAAACAGTATTTTTCTGTGTTCATTTATCGGCTGCTTGCTGTAAACACTGAGGCAGATTGTGGAAACAGATCAGGTCTGATGATGAATGTACACAAAAACCAGATCATTACATTCAAACTAGATTCTATTTTTTATCTAATGGTTTATCTTGTCAAATCTCATTGATATGCATTTGAACTTCTATCTGGTGGTATTTCATTTGTTTATGAGGAGAGTTGGAGCTCTTTCTCACGTTTGTTGGAACATTTTGTTGAAATAAAAGTTTTTGTCATATTTATTTATTTATTTATAAATGTAATGTCATGGATGCATTTATGGTAATAAAACTTGTAAACATATTATGAGTGTCTCTTTTCTAGACCAATATATAATAATATTTTTTTTTTCACATTACATACATAAAAAGGATTAAATCCCGTTCTCAGAAAAGTAAACTGCTTCAAAACCATTACAGGAAGCTAATATATAGATAATAAACTTTATCTTTAAGGTAACTATTTATCTTTTAATCGTTTAAGTGCCAGATTTAGAAATAAAACTCATGCATGTGGGTATCTAACATCCATTTGAGGCATGGACTGATGAAGACATTCAGTTTGGGAATTTTAAACTCGAGTAATTTTACACTGTAATAATAATAAAATAAAAAGTAAAAATGACTAAATAAGTTGAACATTTTGGCAACATTGGTAGAAAAGTCTCTATAAACCACACTTATGATGAATAACATGTTGATGGCGGTTTGGAGCGTGAACCGGGGACCTGCTGCTGCTCCGCTGTGATATGAGCTGTACTGGGATTATAGCTGCTCAGAATTTATGTCCCTAAAAGATCAGGCTTGCTGTGGATTAGTTCTGATAAAGATACCACAACAAAAAGCAGCCAGACTTAAAATAAACAAATAAATAAATAAACAACTCTAACAAGAAGCAACAGACAATATATTTGTGAGGGTCTGTGTCCACTTATCTGTTATATCACAGCCTAAGAGACAAACAGCTCAGGGGCAAAGCCCTGGTTGTTTTGGGGAGTTACATAATCCCAATTGAATTTAGCTGGTTGTTGTTTTTGATAAACGTCCAACCTTTGTGTTGCATGAAAGTCTGGCATCCGTGTGCCCTTTTCATTATTAAAACCCTATTAGGAATGAAGCTTGCAACATGCTGTTTGTTGGATGGCTGCTGCATTCTTCGGTCTGTGAGCTTGTTTTTTAAAACAAACTGTGGAGACTCAGGCATTTTGGGGAAAACGTGGGATATTTTAGTGAGATGACTGGGCATTTCGTTCCGAATTAAGGCTTCACCTTGATGAGAGTTGCATATTAATCCCTGTTCAAATAGCCTACCAATTAATTTTAAATCTCAAAATTGTTTGAATTTTCCTTTTAATTCAAACTAGATGTAAAACAGCTTAAAATCTGTTGATTCCAATTCTTCTACGTTAAACAAAAGAAGTGTCAGATCAAATATTTCCTCTTGTTTAGGGGGATTATTCTTCAGATTAGCACTTAAACAATGTAAAAGTTGATCATGAGTATTTTCTTAATAAATTAAAAAAAAAACTAAAATTGACAAGTATCCATAAAATTTTATTTAAAGTTGAGACATATACAGAAAAGGATCTGATCATGCGCTAGCTCATAAAGCTGATGTACAGGGGACATGTCCGTGACAATCCTAGATGACAGGACACCTGGACACCCTACCCCTCTGGGGTGGACACCCCACCATATTGGACAAAACGTCCAGTCCCATCAGTGTCCGCTATAGCAAGGATTCAGCCTCTCGGTACAAAGTGCACCAGTCGTTTTATGGTTAAATAAATTTGTTCCAGAATTTTTCAAACATCTCAAACTTTTATAAAACAATGATTGTTATTCTCTTACTGATTTTCTTTGGTGTTTGCTGCATCTTTTCATTGCAGAGGAACATCTTGAATGATTCGGTTTGAGTTCACTGAGGCACCTGATAGAAGAAAATCCAAAACAGAGCATCAGCTCATCTTTCTGAACTGGTTCTGTTGAGACAATGAACTGTTTGCACCTTGCAGCTGAACAATGAACTGAATAGTTAAGTAACAGAAGGTGATCTCAATTATTCATCTTGAACAGTTAAATATAACTGGGTGCAGCTCAGTTTGCTCATGTGTGACTGAACAGGACGATTAGTGAAAATGACAACCTGTTCTTTAAGTGCTTTGTGTTACCAGAGCAGGTTTTTTAGGGATTTAAGAACTGTTGTGTTCAACACTTCCTTATATGGAGTTTGTTTAACTTTTACATTGTCTGTTTTGTTTGTTTTCTAACTTATTTCTATCGTCTCAAATTTGGTTATGATCTGAGGCCATTTACCTTATCTATTAATGGAAAAACTGAGCAAACGTTTTTTTTTTGTTTTTTTTGTTGCTTTTACTGTAATAATATTCTCATGGCTTAAAGGTACAGTATGTAAGAATTAGACCTTGTTGTCAAATCTGAGTCCTGCAGTTCATGTAGAAAAAACTATCTGTTCTCAGCCACTCCCCCCCTCCCCTCCCTGATTTTTCTGTTGAGTTGCCAGTTCTGATGTTAATTCTCGTTTAGTTTCTCTTGTATTTGTTCAATTTTTGGGAATGTCCGAAGGTCTATTTGTTCAGTGTTGAGCTTTCCTTAGTGCGTTTGAACGCCCCATCACGTGCAGCTCGGCTGCTCAGTTGGAAGGATGCGGTGGTTTTATACTTTTTGCTGCTGGTCGTTGTGGAATTACAGCTGCTTGTGTTGAAGACGTGGCAGTCTTGCAGACTCACATGTGATTCGTTATGGAACCAGGAAGTCTGGACGGGTAAAAAAATGTTTCCGGTCCGGACCAGAGTTTTTAAAATGACAGAAACTAGCGACCACCCAGCTGACTGAGATCGAGATCTGTTACAATGTGACTTTATTTTCAACATCAGTGGGACATTAGACTGTTGTCTGAGTATTTCACTATAAAATTATTACATATTGTACCTTTAATGACCAGCAGTAGAAGTCTGAGCTTGTTGTTTCTGATCCAAAACGTAGAAGCTGATATTTTATTTTTAAAAACCAATCTGTTTTGTATCCCCTTCGCCTTGTTCAGGGTCATTGGTGCCTATAATACAGAGGTCAGGAGAGGGCAGGTGGTGTCAAGGTGAACAGGTCACCGAGGGCCATTTACATGCATGCACACACACACCCACAAACCCCCCCCCCACACACACACGGTGGGTGGAAACCGAAACAAACACACAAGCACAGGAAAATCCTGCAAAACAGAAAGACCTCAGCAAGATAACGTACAAACTGCTAAGCTGTCATGTTGCCTCTGCAAATGTGTGTGTGTATTTTAATTTCACACCAGAAACAAATAATTATGCAAGTAGAGCTGCCATCATTAACTCAAATGCTTTTTTCACTTACCCTTATTTAGAGTTTCTGCAACTCTGCAACTTTATACGTGTGTAACTCCTTCTTATTGTTTGTTTGTGACTGTGATTCAAGACAGGTTTCTCACCTGTATGTTCAGCTTTGATCAAAGACACATAAAGGTTCATTCGGTTTCTGTTATTTGATAAAGACGTGTCGCGTTTAATATTTGTAATAATCAGAAAACTGCTGATTTTAATTGTTTATAACAAGTTATGTGTCATATTATTGACTTTTGACATTTCATGTAAGTGGAAAGCTACTTCAGAAAAGGAAGGCGAGTTACTCTTCTTGCAGTGCTGCACTGTAGACTTGAGTTTACCCTTCCTGTCCCACACACTTGTTTTGCATTGGTGGGCTTATTTTCAAGTGTTTGGGCTAAATTTAGTTCTGCACATTTAATCTAATTTCTCTTTAGTCAGGACAGAGAGTCAGAGGCACCACTGCTTACGTGCACGTCCACTCAGCAACAACAGCACAACACAACTCAGGCAATAAATCACTATAAGCTATTTTTAGCTGCTCAGAAATTGAGCTTATTGCTCCGCAGTTGGTGCACACCTCCAGACATTTATGCTAAATTTATTGATACAGTATTATATGTATATATGTTTAATGTAAAAGAGTAAACTCCACAGGGAGACCATCTATACTCAACTGTTTTCAAGGAAAGCTGGAGTCAACGAACTCAGTGATGTGCAATACTCAATTCAGTCTTGCTAATTTGATGTCTCTGATCTGTTACAGTCTTAAGTGACATTCAAACAAAGACGGCTGTGTGTGAGGGTCTTGACACAGCTGTAGATGTAATTTCCTAGTTTAAAGTTCACCATTTGTGAAACATGAAGATGTTGTGAGACGGCACTGATCCAGAGGGATACAATCGACCCATTGAAGATCATACCGTGAAGGCCAATAAAAAAATCTCATCCAAGTGCACTGATGCTGAGTTTATATCAGTTTGGAAACAAGATGACAGAAGAAGAGGGGTCACAAAACTTATTTATAGGTAGGAAATAAACTCCGATGATCCGTGAAGCAATCACAAAGGAACTGACAGGAAGCATAAACTGCACTGTAAGTTGGGAGGAAACAGAATTCTGTTAATCCAAATCTTTCATTCCGTTTGAGAAATCTACCAAAATTGTTTAGAAGAAGCAAAAAAGTCCCATAAAAGCTCAAGTAGACGCTTTCTAAATATATATGTTGTTGTAAAAGCCAGTCCTCTGTGATACTTATATAACAAGGACTTCCCAAGTGCGTGCTGCGCCAGATGCCTCCAGCTGCACAGCTCAGTTTATTTGTTCTTTGATTCATCCCAAAAGGCCTTCGTATGATGCAAAGACATCAGAGTGGTAAACAGGGTCAGCTAGGTGTCATTTTGTTGAGGCACTACCGCATCTAATTATGTTAAATTAAGCAGCTTAAAATAACTGAGAGGAAGCAGAGTGAGAGAAGTCGTGGCTCAATTTAGCAGCCTGTCATTTCAGTGCCTCAAATACTTTATTAAGCAGAATCAAGTTAATAAAAAAAACAGATCCAGATTTATGTTCCTATAATAATGAATTCAGTCTAAGTCTGAACTCATATGCTGATGAACATTTATAATAAAGTAAATCACCATCTCATATTTTTAGATGATGTTTTAGAGGTTATTGATCTCCCGGCTGCTCGTACGCTGACGGTTTATTGATGCAGAGTTTTAGATTCATGAACTTCAAATAAACACTGATGAGATCATGAAAAATAAAATGACAAGTCATTTTGTAAATTAGTTACTGCGATAGCACAGAAAACCTGAAAACAGGAGAATATTTTGGTGAATTGTTTGTTTTTTTGGAAACACAAATCACATTGATTTGGTCAAAATGAGAAAATATAATATTATTATTTAAAATGGACTGATGGAGACTAGAAGCAGGACTGTGTGAGAGACATCTGCTGCAGTTATTTGCTGAGACACTGAGGAAGATGGTCAGCCAGCTGTTCCAGCTGCTTGGAGATCCGTGTATTAGTGTCCTGTGAAAACAAACTCAAATTCTTGTTTAATGATGATAAACTAAAAATTTTATCTTAGAATTTTTTTTAACTGATTAAATAAATTACTTGATTTTTGTTCCCTACGAGGTTTTTTATTATGTGCAATTTAAAGCTTTTTATACGTCTTTTTTAACACAGAGACACCTGGAAAAAAATAGTTAAAATAGAACTCCTTAAATATCAATACAACAGGGTTGGAAGAAGTAGGTTTGCACATAGACTTTATTACAAAGAATTATGGGATATTTACCATAGCAATGAATCAGGGGGAAAAACTGCACGTAAACAGAAGTAATTTATATCGTTTAATCAGCAAATAAGATTTTAAAACATTTATTTTCTGGGATGAAATATATTTTTACAACACAAGTGCATTAAATAAATGGAAAGTCATCAAAGGTCTGGGATTATGAAGCCTGATTTTCATTGGTTGATGTCACTGAGGCGTGTTTTATAATTCTGTTAACCGCTTCATTTAAATCATTCCTGGAAATGAAGTTTAGTGAATCCCGTTAATTTCATTCTCTTTTTGTTTGAGGTTTCTGTTGATGAGTATAAATAAGAGCTTGTTCAGATGTGTCATGTCTGTGTCATTTCACAGTCTTAGAAGCGCCTCATATTTCATCCGTTACCATCAATATCCCATTTTAAAAATTCAATTTCCTGGTTTTAATCCTTCTGTTTTCGTTTTATTCATTATCTTGAAAAACACGCTGGTTTTGAATAAACTCATTTCTACAAATAGAGAACAGATGTTTTGACCTCTTCTCTTTTTCCCCCTTTTTTTTTGAATAATGACATTAATCAGGGGAGAGGGGACACCCTGGACAGGTTGCCAGTCCATCGCAGGGCCACACATAGACAAACAACCACTTACACCTAGGGACAATTTAGAGTCACTCTTGCAACTTTTGGACTGTGAGTCCCCATGGAAAACCCACACATGCATGAGGAGAACATGCAAACTTCATGCAGAAGGGCCCCAGCCTGGATTCGAACCCAGGACCTTCTCGCTGCAAAGCAACAACTGCACCATCATGCAGCTTTTCTAAATCCTCTCATGAATAATCTTAAATAGTAAAAGAAGCAGCAAAATACTTCTGAGTTGGAGCAGATACTCGAGCCTCTATAGATGCAGTTACATGAATGAAGACAGTTTGAATCTCTGAGATAAAGTTCTAATTTTTGACTGGACAGTAAGTGACTTGTTTCTGACAGTAGCCTCCTGTTACACCCAGTAAAGTTATGTTTCAGGTAACATTTCCTTTTTTTAAGACTGGGGTAAAATCTCATAGCAAAGCAGCCTCTGGGAAAATTACTGCAATCAACCGCAGAGATGTTTGACACAGACTCTGTACTTTTCCGTTGCATTCAGATGACTGATGTTGGCAGCAGGATGTTAGTATTTTTTTTAAACAATCAGGAACTGGCTTTTGTTAGGAAAAATAGACAGTTTTAGTTCTTTTTTGGCAGAAAACTGAAAAGTAAAGACAGTTTTGACGATGAGCAAAAAGAGACATTAAAACCAAAAACACACAGATTCATGCCATATAGATAAAACACGGTTTTCTATAACTTTTGGGCAACAAAAGTTTAAGATATTTAAGTTTTTTCTGTTATTTTGAAAAACAGAAATTGTTTTCATGTTAAAAATGTACAAACTTCTAAAAATCCAAAATCCTGAAGTCAATTTTAAATTCTCAGATGCATATTACTTTAAGGCTCAACATTTTGGTGTTCAAAGGTAATAAATGAGGTGGGATGGGGGTTTAATCAGGTTGACAGAGAGGCAATAAAAGTAGAATTCAGTTAATGAGTAACACAAATTACTCATTCCTTCAAACAAACTCTGTCCCACTGATACAAAGAAAAAAAATCTCACCCAGAAATCAATTTCCAGGTTCCCGGGTTTATCAGATTCTCAGAGCCCCGGTGCCATGAAAATTTTACAAGTTTCATTCAGTGAATTCTTTAATAAACCTAGAAGTAAATCATCAACCTTCAAAATAAATCTGAATCTACTATCTCAGACCGACAAATGTAGATAAATAACATAAAGCAAACTGCTTCAACATTGTTTTTTGTAATAAATAATAAGAATTTAGCGCACATTTTTTACAGCAAGTCAGACATGATGTACATGTTGTTTTCCTGCTGCGCTGCTCAGCAACACACCTTCCACTCTCCTTTCACAGGTATGTAAATTTCCTTTTTGTCTTTGATTACAAAGAACACAGAGCTGATTAAAAGCAACTTGTCATCAGTGACTTATGTAACAACCTGATCCATCCTGCACAACCACATGCCTCAGTGATGAAGTCTCCATTTGCAAATGCACTGAAGGTATGTGAGATTTAATGGACATGATGCAACCAGAGACACTCTGAAGTTCCCTGCTGCAGGATCAACCAGCGAGTGTTTGTGAACAGTAAATATCTTTACAAGAGCTGGTCAAGGTTTATTAAAGTCAGTTAGTTATGGATTAAACTCAAATTAAACAGAGCAGTTTGTGGATAATCTAAAATCTCTGTTATATTCTGCTATTTTGGAAGATGTTCATCAGTTCAAAGATATTCAATCTAAAGTATTTTACTACTATATTCACCTCGCTGAACACAGTGTCGCTCCATCAACTGACCGTCTGTGTGTATTCTCATATTATTATAGAAATTATGTCAAAATGATGCAATTATACATGTGTTCGAATATATCATAGTCAAAACGCCCACCTGTACAGAAAAACTTTATTTTCAAAACATGTTTTAAATGGAAGAAGGATAAAGTTTATATTAGCAATTTTTATATCCAAAATTAAATGAGAAAAATATTTTGACTGAAAATACCATAATTCTTGCATGAAAGAGTTAATTTATACATTAGATAAACCTGTTATTTTTTATTCCTACTATTATTCATGCAATAAAAATGTGTAATAGACTTTTGTTAATAATCAGTTGTTTCCTCCTTTCTCATGTTGCTACAGTCCAACTATCAGCAAATCTTTACAATGACAGGCGCACTGAATTCAGCACTGATATATTCAAATGTTGACATTTACATTCTTTTCTTCTTTCTGACTCTGATGTGTTTTTTCAGCCCCGTCTTTCATCCACCTGCTGCAGCCACATTCGTATCTCCTTCTCTCATCTTTGAATCAATTGCCACAATCCAGTATGAAGCCAGTTCAGGGAAATGAATTACTCAAAGGGGCTCGAACTGATTTACTTAATCAAAAATAACAAAGCGAGCAAATAACCAGCGGTGAAATGAGGTCATCATGGCAGCTAGACAGCGCCTGTCTGTGCAGGAGCTTAGTTTAGTCTCTTTGTTTAATAAAAGGCATATTCATCAGATTAGAGAACGGTGGAGGAAAAAAAAGAGTTATGGATCTAAAATACAGAGAAAAGACACACTTTTGCTTGAAACTCAACCTGAAAAGGAGGAAAGATTTATTACATATTTATTACTCCAATAAAAACTTCTCAGCAGAATCATAAAGCTACTTTATAAATATAAACCTGCATAAATGAGTAATGAATACAGCCTGCTTGAAGTTATTAATGTAGTCATAATGACTTTATAAGTATTTATTAAAACAGTTATAGTGTATTACGTGTTGATGTATGAACAGTGACTCATACATGATTTATAAATGCTTACTCATGTTTTATAACATGTATGTACCTCCATCAGTCAGGTTTTTGTCAGAGTTGCTTTGTTTGTTTGTTTGTTTGTTTGTTTGTTTGTTTGTTTTTGAATGGCATAAGGACCAAATCACTTCAATTTAGGAAGTTTTCATGAATAACTATTAAACTAATAATGAAGTGATTCGTACTGCTAAGAATGTTTTTATAGCCATGAAATTCAATCATGTTAATAAAATAAATACATGATTGTTATTTTTATGTGTAGCTAACATCATAAGGGAAGTGTACTGATTTGCCAGAGTGATTTACTTACTTTTTATTTATCTATTTATTGCAGACTTGTGTTCTGCACAGTGGTGCTTCCAAGTTCTCCAGTTCCCTCCTACAGCCCGACTACCTGTGCGTTAGGTTAAAGTTCTCACTGAGCTTCAGGTATGTATGTGTGTGTGTGTGTGTGTGTGTGTGTGTGTGTGTGTGTGTGTGTGTGTGTGTGTG
>SSNP01000004.1:9115395-9125846 GCA_006937955.1 Pachypanchax playfairii | reverse complement strand
TCCCTCTTTTTTTTTTTTTTTTTTTTTTTCTAATGATAAAACTTTAAACAGTACATTCATAAGAACTGCAGAGCAAAAACACATGCCTTTTTCTGGTGAACAAATGGTACATTTTTACCACATAATGGGAACCAAAAAAACAATAAAATAAAAATTTTATGACCATGAAAATAAAATCTTGCTCAACATATTATTCAAGTTATACAAGTTAAAGACCATGACACTGAAAAAACAACAAGTGTGTGTGTATTGCAATGACATTGTATCTCATTAAGTAGAACCAATAAACACAAGGGAAAACTTACAGCAGGAACAATCTTGGATCAATTAGTTGATAGAAACTTAGAAACGTATAGGTTTCAAATCTTCTTTGTTTAATTTTGAACTACTGTTTTTTTTTTTTTTTTGCTCAATTAAATCATAAAAAATGCCGTCCTGTTAAGACTTTTTGTCCCATATAGTTTTTGTTGGTTCTAAAGTTTCCACTCAGTTAGAATTGAACAGCTTTTTATTGTACTTGGTGCATATAGTATGAGTGTGTGTGTGCGTGTGTAAAATGCAGTGTGTTGTAAAACACAAACAGTTTAATCATGCCTACAAACCCTAATGCAGTGTTGCAGAGCAGAGGCCCAGCTCACTAAGGCCTGTCGGGGGAGCCCACACTCCCAGCTGTGTCTCACATGAGCAGTCCAGTAAAATTAGTTGATGATTGATCCCACTCTTGTGGGATTGGAATGTTTTTTTATTCTTCTTCCCCCTCTTTATTTGTACTCCTAAATAGATATTGTATTCAAATAGAAAAACAACCATTGACTTTGTATTCCCTGTGCAGCTGCAGCTGATGATCAAGAAAAGTCAAGTGTTGTGTTTGTCGGTGTGCCACGCTTATCTCCTCAGGTCCCCACAGACAAAGCTTGTCAATGTCTGTAGCTTTGAGCTACGCTTAACAGCCTCTGATATTAAAGAGCAGTGTCTCTTAGGTGGCCGTTTGGGGAGAGAGTTTTCTTTTTATTTCACCAAAGATGCCCTTTGCTATAATATTGTGAGCATTTTTATCATCTCTAGCTGAAAGTGTCATTTATAGATTTTTTATTTTTTTTATTCAAGGATGGAACTTTGTTCAGTTTCTCTTTCTTGCTGTTGTATTTTTGAAATCTCCTTAGAGGCTTCTGCTTTTGTAGTAAATTATATTCATGACATTTTTGATTTTAGTGTTTAAAACTTCAGGTAGATTCAAACGTGTAAATGACAAAAAGATGTATATCATGAACAGCAAACCCAGTGAGGTTTTGATAGAGGGTTTTATTTTTATGCATTGCTTCTGTCTTTTGAAACATTGCATTAAAACCTGCTGCCCTGCATGCACCAATTAAGTAGTAATTACAAAAACATCCAGTTTTATCTCTACTTGCGTGAGTCCAGTGGTCTGCCATGTACTTATTAAAGTGAATTATCTCTGATCGTTCTAATCGGGGGTTCAGCTCATGTTAGCTGACTTCCTGCTGGGCGCTAATGTCTAATTACACTATAGTATGTCTGGATGGGAAGGGTGCCTTGCAGCCTTCCAGCTCTTTTCACTCTACAGTCTCTCTCTCTGTTCTTGTCTAATCACACACACTGGACTGTCAAGTACACATCTTGATTCTTGATCATAGCCAATCACTAATGATAAGCAGCTGATCAAAGCAACTGGGGAGCTGATCAAAAAGACTTTCAGATGGAGAGGGGGAGTTTATTTTTCTCTCCCTGACGATAACCTTGATGCCCTGAAGAGGAGTCATCTTTTCACTGTACTGCTTTATCTATATTAGATGTGTGTGTTTCTCAGTCTGTGTGTAGGTGTACACGCTCTATGGACAATCAATAAGATGTGCACCTATAAAAATTGGCTCGTAGGTTTTTGTGTAGTTCCAAATAATTTAGCAGCTCTAATTGAAAAGAAACACAACCACAAAAAAACAAAAAACCCATGACGTGTTCTTAAACATGATGAGCGTTGCAAAAGAAAGAAAAAAAAATCATCTGCATTTATGTACACCATTCATCACTGCCAGGACAGGCATCATACTGCCTCTTCAAATTTTCAGAAATATACTTTCTTTTAAAACGTTTTGTCCAGGTTGGAGGTTTGTATTTTCTTCTCACTGTTGTCATTCATAAAATAAATTGAGTGGAAATCCACTTCCAAGGTTGGTCATTACCAGAGATAGGTAGAGTGATTTCATGGCAGCAGATTGGAAAATGGCCCTTTGTAGCAACTCCATTTACATAGAGAAATGCTGATGGTTCACAATAACAAATGTGCAATTGTCGACAGAGAGCTGCTCCGTTCGTTGTCTTTCACTGACACTTGATAGTAGTGCATGTACAATTATGCATAATGCACTAATGGCGGTTTCTCATAACTGTCAGAGAAGCTATGGGGAAAGTGTTTCCTTTGCAGACAACTTGATGCTAAGTCTACCGCTGTTTGATTCTGCTGACGCTGGTGCCCTTGACAACAAAATAGCTTTGTATCAGCTGCTTCAGCCATCCTTGCAAAGTTATTGAAAAAAAAAAGTTTTTAAATGTCTTTTTTTGGAACGTGTCACCCAGTTCGTCTGAAAAATAAACTGCCATCAGTGAGAGAGAAAAAAAAAAAAAAATTAGATGTATGAATGTTTGGAAACATAAAATGTTTTACTTTAATTATAGGAGATTAAAACATTTTATTTGGACAGACTGACATGGTGAAGTTCCTGGAAGTGTTAGGGCATGAAGCAGAATTCAGCACAATGTTAAACTATTTATGTGGATGTATATTTCATGCCAGCTGGTCTATGAAGATTACAGCAGGACACATTAATGGAGAGAAGCAACCATTATGATAACAAGCTCATCAAAAATTGATTGTGTTCTCTTGCTTAACTCTTAACTGTGTCAGAAGGTAATTAGTGACAGCCTTTACAGTTTGATTTGTACCAAAATATACAAAATATATTGAAGTTATTTTACCCTGCAACACAATTTATTTATTCAATTTTAAGGCAAACAAACTTTATCGCTTAAATTTGACTTCATGAAATCTTGTAAAACATCAAATATTCTTAATTTTTGTGGTATTAAGTCAATAAATTAGATGGATAAAATGTAATATGTATATTCAAATTAAATGTACTAACATTTTAATATATATATAAATTTATATTTGGCATTGATTTATTTAATTTCTGCATTGTGCACATGTTTTTAAAACATTTTTGATAAAACAAAGTTTTGTATTTTGTGTATATAAAATATCAGAATCACAACTGTTTTTTTTGAAGTCGCAAAATGTTTCTATATGCTGTTCTTAATGTTTTGGTCACAAAGTGTGCCAGGAAAAAAAAGAGTTCCTCTGGGAATCTGCTTTGCCAAGTCTGAGCCTTATTTGATGAGAAAGAATCAAGTAAATGTAGTCAAAAGGTTTTAAATCATAGCTCAAGGTTACAGGAGCAGCTTTAGTCTCCTCGGTGGTCTTTGTTTCCTGAAAAAAAAAACTGTTTTAGTTAAGTTTGAGGAAATTTATGTGGAAATCCAAATGTTTTAATCATTGCCACAGGAATTTACTTGCCAGTGTCTAATTAAGTCAGCTGTCACATATAAAAAAAAAAACACTTTGAGTGGCATTGCCACAAAAATGCTGAATTAGAAAGATGTGTTCCACTCACTGTGGTCCTCACTAGAAAATTTTATGTATTTATTCAAGCTCTCCTTTGAGTCCAATTTCAAAATCCAAAAAGCAAAACTCTGGGGGTCTAATGTTACTTGGTTGTTTCTACTCCACTGTTTTCAGTTCAGATAAATTCCTCTGATGATTTATTCTTCACAGCTAATCACTTGTTTCTTGGATCAAATGAATACAGTAAGGCGCCCTCACTTGAACTTTACAGAGAAAGAAAATAACTATTCCTGAATCACTGCCTGGTGCAAGGTGCTTCAGTCCAAAAGTGATAGGATTTCAGAGAATCTCTCCCACAAATATATGAGCACTTCATTGCTTTTTAATTCAAGATTAACTTTACTTTCTCCAACTCGAAAGTTTACCGTGAGCTCACTTTTTCTCAGCTCTCTCTCTCTTTCTCTCACTCTCTTCATAATATGTTTTGCTCCTTCAGTACCACCAGTTACACGTCTGCCAAACATCACATGTCGTCAACTTGCTTCCAATGACATCCCACTGTTCTGACTATTGATTGGCAGGTCAAGCAGTGAGCACAAGCAGGAAATCGATAGCAGAGGACCTCTAGACAGAACATGGGGAGTCTTCAAGGAACTGGCCCACTGGACACTGCCAATCACCAACCACAAAATGTAAGGCCAGCCAGCCATGAACAAAAGCTATCTCCAGGCAGAAACACCAGCTTGGATAGCAGATGGATTTATGTTTAGAAAGAAGTTTCTCTTGTAGTTTGAGTGGAGAAAAGGAGGACAGGCAAAGTTTTCTGGAAATATATTTGCATTACTTACAGTATGCTCATTTATATGCTAAAACTCAAGTGGGATCTAGGACCTTTGGGATTTGGCATTACCAAATGTAGGCTCTTTATCTTAACATGCAGTTGCACCAGGTCTGACTGTCTAAGCATGACAGAGCAAGCTTATTAGCATCTAGTCAGCCATTTCCTACTACTGGAAGACAGAGGAGGTACAAATGGAGTGTACAGAGCTATATTCACCCTCTAGCCTCCTTAGAATATGGCCTGAGGGACCCTTGAGGCTTAGTGCAGTAATTTCTTTGTCCTCCTTGGTGATGCTTTTCCCATTTCTCTCAGACACGCTTTTGGGTGCTGCTGGCACATCACCAAAACAAACTCTCACTTGATACCAGTTGCAATTATTCTGCAGCTGATTCTAAATAAAAAACTGAAAGAAAAAGGCAAGACCTTAAATTTTGCAACAATCTACCTGCCTCCTCAGAAGAAACAGAGATGTATATTAGATTTTTGGAGAACCTGGAGGCTGGATGATTCTTCTTCTTCTAGTCTCTCTTCAAAACACATCTTTAAGTTAATCTTACTTTTTGCTGTTTTATCAAAGATATATTTGTACCTCTTTATCTTTTCATTCATTTGCTGAGTGTTCTTTCAGTTCCACTACCCTTGCAATTTCATCCTCACGTGTCCTTCTCACAATCAGTGACCTTTGAACCTGGTCATTTGTCTCAGTGGTCAAAATCTATTGAAGTGATTCATTGTACACAGTCTTCAAGGGTGTGAACTTGATGAATCAATGGAACAAAGACCGTGTGATACATATAATTTATTGTTTTAGCAACATTTGGGACTAATGTGATGGATACAGTTTTTGTCAAATCAAAATCAGCTGATTTAATAACTTAAAAATTAATGAGTTTTAACGCTATGGGGACACCGTCATCGTCGACGATGCCAGGGACTTTGTTGTGTTTAATCGAACATAGCTTCCGAACCATAAAAGATAGAAACTTACTTTTTTTCCCCTCTAAATCGGGAAAATCCAAGCTTTCAGACGGTAGTTCCGGCATTGCTCTAGCCCATTCACAAAGGATAAAGTGTCGTGTCAAAGTCGGTGTTCCAATCAGAGCCTTTGTCTTTTGCGCATGACGCGTGGTTGTCAAATTTTTTTTTTCATATTCATTGATTTTTAGTGTAGGTTTTTCTTGAATAGAGTGTGATATTCTAATTTTCGCCTAATTTTTCTTTTTGTATTTTTTATTCTAATACTCTTTATTTCAAGCAAAGGAGCCTCATTTACACAGCAGTTTATGATATTTCAATTCAAAATAAAAAAACAAGGTATAGGACATTATGGGGCATTGAAAGGTGGTGTTTTAGTAGCATTTAAACAAAAAAAAAGTCAGGCGAGGTTTATTTCTCCAAAAAACCCCAGAGGGTTAAATTTCTGTTTAGGTGTAAGTTTTCAGTGAAGCATTGGATGAGATTTTTGCAATTGTTTTCTTTTAATCAAGGAATAATGTACTTTATTCTGACATTAACT
This sequence comes from Pachypanchax playfairii, assembly GCA_006937955.1. NCBI lineage: Eukaryota > Metazoa > Chordata > Actinopteri > Cyprinodontiformes > Aplocheilidae > Pachypanchax > Pachypanchax playfairii. The sequence continues at coordinate 9,119,849 of SSNP01000004.1, read as the reverse complement.
CTTTAATTTAGTTCAAAAGTAAACTTTGTTTCCTTTGAGAATAGACAGGGTGTGACCTTGCATTTGGAAGCGAGGTCTTTTTGAATCACTTGAACACATTTCAGCTTCTGTCACCTTCAGTCCTTGCTATGCACCAGCCTTTCGTTGAGCACTTGACAAAAAAAAGATAAAAATCTGGCATTTCCATGGTAACAATTGGATTTAAAAATGCATCAAAACTTTCCAAAGCAAAAGGGGAAGCAATGACAGCAGGTAATAGCATGTTCTCTCTGAATGCATGACAGAAATGTACCACATTACACACACACACATTGGAACAACCGCCTCCTCCCATACCCACAGCAGTGTACTAACAATCATATACACATATCACCCTCACCTCACCTCTCATGTGCACTGAACATTGGAGGAGCACTCAGCATAAAATTTACTGTTGCTAACAATGGCTTCTCACTACCCTGCCCATCTCTTTACGATCTCATGTGTCTACAGTACTAATGCTCTGTGGATGGATGTACTCGCAGCTCTTGCCTTCACCTGACATTTCAAACAAGCATGTTTGTGAAATGGACCAGAATGACAAAACAAAAACAAGAGCCTGTGTTTTATCGTCACCTCTCACTATCTGCTTGTGTTACTTCTCATGTGTTTGCCTCATTCAAGCTCCTTGAAGATTAATGATAAAATGACAAGCATTTCATATGACGTATTTTTTTCCTCTTTCAGCACTGCTAAAAACAGCAAAATAATAATGACCAGCTGAAATGGATAAAGCAACACAGACTGGGATAAAGCTGTCTTTTTTTGCCACTTAAGCTGCTGCATGGTCCATTTGCAGCATTTGCAAGTAAGACAGCAAAGCTCAGTTTCTTGCTCAGTTCCTCTGAAAATGAGCTTTTATGATACTTGTTTTTGGGGCTGGACTCCTAAAATATTTCCAACTTTTTGACTATATCAGTAGTATTACAGTGTACAAACTGCCTTGGCACTGTTTGTATTAGTATGAGAAGTTTAACTTTCCTCACATTCCTAATGACAACTCACAACACACTGATAGCTCCATTATCCATCCAGAAAATTCTTCAACATGTACAGTGTTTCCGTGTTAAACAGAAAAGAGAGAATTCAGACAGCAAAACAAGGTCAAAAACATGTAATCTTCCAGTTGAGTTAATTCAGAAACAGTAGTTTAGCAATAATCTAATTTCAAAGATACTTTATTAATTAAATTATATGTTGTAATAACTCAGTGTTTTTTCAGCGATTCATTGTAGATTGTTTTAGCTGTGTGCAGGAAGGATGTCCTGTAGAGGTTTGTGTTGCAGAGGCTCTGAAGAAGCTTCTGACTGAAGATACTCTGTTGTTCAGTTTCAGTGTTATAAAGAGGATAATGTGGGTTTTTCATGATGTTCTTCATTTTCAGCACATCCTCTTTTGAGAGTCAAGAGGATCCAGATCAGTCCCCAGAACAGAACCTGCCTTCTTTATCAGCTTGTTCTGCCTCTTTACATCACCTGCCCTGATGCTCCGCCCCCAAAAGGTGACTGTAGATGTGATCACACTCTCCTCAATGGCCTTATAGAAGATCGTCAACATCTTGTTGCTAGTGTTGAGAGATCTAAGCATCCTCAGGAAGCCTGCTTTGTCCAGATGACAGTGGGTTTGTTGAAGCAGGTGTATGATGGCGTCTTCCACTCCAACCCAATAGTGATAAGCAAACTGCAGTGGATCTTGAAACGTGCTTGTTTGCTTATTTAGGTGGACCAATATGAGTCTCTCCAAGACATTCATGATGTGTCATTAAGGTCTGATGGATGAGATGTCTTTGGTACTGGAACAAGGCAGGATGTTTTTCATGGATCTGGTACCTTCTCCTGGGTGAGGCTAAGGTTGAAGAGTTGCTGCAGAATCCCATCTGGACCCACTGCCTTGTTCCTGTTAGGTCTCTCCAGCTGCTTTTTCACCTGACTTATAGAAACAAACAGGTAGAGGTGGACACCAGCTTATTCTGATGTTGTTGGAGATGATTGAAAAGAAACAAGATCCTTGGTCGCTGTTTAGCTAAACAAACTATTTGGTTCAGAACAAAACACAGAATTCATGATGACAGTGGTTCCGATTTTGTGAGGAAGACTGAACAAAATGTGGTTATCTAAAAAAATCAGCAAAAATGGAGCAGTGCCACATATTTATTTCACCTGAAGTGTTGTCCACAGCTAAAGAAAGACTAAACTAAACTTTGCATGTCTACAGGTCCTCCTACAGCAATGTAAATGTGAAATAATCTTGCTGTGAAGCAAATGACCACTTCTTTTCTTTGCCAAAACAGTTCTATAGTACAACACAAGGAACACAGAAAAAAGCCTGTTTTTTATAATCCCAGCAAGTCACTCAACTTAAAGTAACAGTACTGTTCATATTATTTTTTTTCCACATTAAACGTTACTCTTTGTCCTTATTCTCTGTACATTAAAAACAATCAATAGAGTACTTTTGAGAAACAGTGTTGCATTTTATACATTAGTGAGGAGAATCTTCATATAGTTTTAAAGCAGATGTTGAAATATCAAGAACAGTGTGTATTATGTATTACAATAAAGCCACAAAATATTGAGATACATGCTGCAGGCCATATCACCCTACTTGTATTCTATCCTGGCACTGGATTTAAACACCATATGCAGCAGATGTTCTTGTAATAATCTGTCCAGCTGTAGACTGGAACTAAAAGTTTCTATAACATGCAAAAAGACAAATTATTTTTCTACAACTCTATTTCTACACAGTGCAGGAAGTACTTTCAGAACAAATTTGCCACTCAGTATGGAATTTTATTTTCTTCGACTCAACTGGATCACTTGTAAAAATTCTAAATCTAACATTTTACTCTCTTGATCCCTCTTGATTTAGTGTTACAATTACACTCTTGGCAGGTTCCATGGTGACCATGACAAGTTATTAGATTATAAAATACTGATTAAGAATGAAAGAAAAATCCCGCTGATTCTAACTAAGTCTGACAATTTCAATTACAAGAATGACCACGTTAAAATTATTGCTACTTATTTAGCTGTAGTGTACATCAAATTTTTCAGAACTTCAAGAGAAGATGAGACAAAGATGATGGCACTCAAAAAAAGGATGAGTTGAGGATTTGTGCAGCAGATCTTTCAGCTGCCTTGAAAATAGGTTTTTTGTTCAATAATTGTCCTAAACTTTAGCGCTTCTTTGTCCATCACTACTTTTGTTTTCCTTTTTTACATTGCCATTTTTGCATAATAAAAGTCTGTAATGAAATACATCTTCATAAGACAGCTTTCTCTTCTTTTAGTCATATTTGCACACCACGCTTCATGCAATATCTCTCAAGAGATTTGAGAGCAAGAGTTAAACATAGATTTCAGTAGAGGTCCTTTCTAAAATATCTGAATCAGAGTCATATTTATTGGCCTAATATGTGTTTTTCCCACACGGGGAATTTGAGTCTGGCTGTTGGCAGCTCTCAAGAATCATTTACAGACATTCACAGACGATGTACAATATATAGATAGTTATCAGGGCAAATAAGTAAACAAGCTAACAAATAAACATAGCAGACATATAAAGAAAAGACAGACAGAAGCAGATCTGATAACAGGTGCATGGATAGCTGTTTAGAAGGGCGGCATGAAAGGAGAAAAGGTTTTTGTGGTGTTCCACCCTGGTTTGTAGACTTATGTATCTTCTCCCTGAGGGAAGGAGCTCAAAAAGATTTTTCTCACCTGTTTCTTGCTCCTTGATGTGTTCAAGTACCTGATGAGGGCAGAGAGGCATCACTGAGTCCTTTACTGTTTTTGCAGTCTGTTTCTCTCCTTCTTGGTGGCTGAACCAAACTAACCACACATTGAGAAGCTCAGGATAGATTCAGCCATTGCTGTGTAAGAACTGGACTGCAGGTGAACTCTGCAGTTCCTTTGGCAGACCAAACTTCTTCAGTACATCCTCTGTTGGGCCTTGTTGGAGATGGCAAATATGTTGTTCTCCTATTTCAGATCTTAGGTGATATAGTGCCCTGGATCTTGAAAGTGACACAGAACAGCTGGACATGGGAGAGAAGTGTTGGTGGCTTTCTCCTGAACTCCACTGTTGTCTTCACAGCCTTAATGTTCAGCTCCAGGTTGTTCTATCAGCTCCAATATGACAGCTGTTCAACCTCCAAACTTGTCACCTGCTTTAGATCATTGTGGTTGTTATTTTGTCTACAAACTTCAAGAGCACTGAAGAGAGGACAGATCGCTGAGGGATGTCAGTGTTGGTGGTCCAAGTGTCAGAGGTGATCTTTGCTATCCTCATCTGCTTTCTCCTGTTTGTCAATAAACTGAGGATTCACTAACAGATAGCAGTAGATGTGTAGAGATGAGAAAGTCTGAAGGAGAGGATCCCTGGAATGAGGCAACAAACAGGATCTTTACATA
>SSNP01000004.1:8978543-9115385 GCA_006937955.1 Pachypanchax playfairii | reverse complement strand
CTAAAAGTTTCTATAACATGCAAAAAGACAAATTATTTTTCTACAACTCTATTTCTACACAGTGCAGGAAGTACTTTCAGAACAAATTTGCCACTCAGTATGGAATTTTATTTTCTTCGACTCAACTGGATCACTTGTAAAAATTCTAAATCTAACATTTTACTCTCTTGATCCCTCTTGATTTAGTGTTACAATTACACTCTTGGCAGGTTCCATGGTGACCATGACAAGTTATTAGATTATAAAATACTGATTAAGAATGAAAGAAAAATCCCGCTGATTCTAACTAAGTCTGACAATTTCAATTACAAGAATGACCACGTTAAAATTATTGCTACTTATTTAGCTGTAGTGTACATCAAATTTTTCAGAACTTCAAGAGAAGATGAGACAAAGATGATGGCACTCAAAAAAAGGATGAGTTGAGGATTTGTGCAGCAGATCTTTCAGCTGCCTTGAAAATAGGTTTTTTGTTCAATAATTGTCCTAAACTTTAGCGCTTCTTTGTCCATCACTACTTTTGTTTTCCTTTTTTACATTGCCATTTTTGCATAATAAAAGTCTGTAATGAAATACATCTTCATAAGACAGCTTTCTCTTCTTTTAGTCATATTTGCACACCACGCTTCATGCAATATCTCTCAAGAGATTTGAGAGCAAGAGTTAAACATAGATTTCAGTAGAGGTCCTTTCTAAAATATCTGAATCAGAGTCATATTTATTGGCCTAATATGTGTTTTTCCCACACGGGGAATTTGAGTCTGGCTGTTGGCAGCTCTCAAGAATCATTTACAGACATTCACAGACGATGTACAATATATAGATAGTTATCAGGGCAAATAAGTAAACAAGCTAACAAATAAACATAGCAGACATATAAAGAAAAGACAGACAGAAGCAGATCTGATAACAGGTGCATGGATAGCTGTTTAGAAGGGCGGCATGAAAGGAGAAAAGGTTTTTGTGGTGTTCCACCCTGGTTTGTAGACTTATGTATCTTCTCCCTGAGGGAAGGAGCTCAAAAAGATTTTTCTCACCTGTTTCTTGCTCCTTGATGTGTTCAAGTACCTGATGGGGGTGGAGAGGCATCACTGAGTCCTTTACTGTTTTTGCAGTCTGTTTCTCTCCTTCTTGGTGGCTGAACCAAACTAACCACACATTGAGAAGCACAGGATAGATTCAGCCATTGCTGTGTAAGAACTGGACTGCAGGTGAACTCTGCAGTTCCTTTGGCAGACCAAACTTCTTCAGTACATCCTCTGTTGGGCCTTGTTGGAGATGGCAAATATGTTGTTCTCCTATTTCAGATCTTAGGTGATATAGTGCCCTGGATCTTGAAAGTGACACAGAACAGCTGGACATGGGAGAGAAGTGTTGGTGGCTTTCTCCTGAACTCCACTGTTGTCTTCGCAGCCTTAATGTTCAGCTCCAGGTTGTTCTATCAGCTCCAATATGACAGCTGTTCAACCTCCAAACTTGTCACCTGCTTTAGATCATTGTGGTTGAGTCTGATGACTGTTATTTTGTCTACAAACTTCAAGAGCACTGAAGAGAGGACAGATCGCTGAGGGGTGTCAGTGTTGGTGGTCCAAGTGTTAGAGGTGATCTTTGCTATCCTCATCTGCTTTCTCCTGTTTGTCAATAAACTGAGGATTCACTAACAGATAGCAGTAGATGTGTAGAGATGAGAAAGTCTGAAGGAGAGGATCCCTGGAATGAGGCAACAAACAGGATCTTTACATATAGGTCCCCTGGTAGTTGAGGTGTTGTGTAAAACAGTCCCATGTGATGTGTCATGTGATGTCCTTCAAGTGGGCCAACATCAGTTGCTCAAGGGATTTCATAATGGCAGAATATTAGACCTGTAGTCATTTAGATCTGTGATGAAGGTTCCTTAGGTTCCAGGATGACGGTGGAGCTGGATGGACCCTCATATAGTTTCAGAGATTTGTCCTGAATTTCTGTTTTTGGAGAAGCTTGTTTACATCCTTCTTGTGAATCCAGCTCCGCCATCATCCTGGTGCCAAAGGAACCTCCAGTGTGGAACCTTCTCAAGCAGTGCAGTCTTGCTCATTATACATTAAAATTGCATGAATAATTAACTCCTTGATAAAAAAGTAAATCAGAAAATATTGGAAAATCTGACATTTCTTTTCTTTGTAAATAGATTATTAAAAAAAATAGCTAAAAATAATTTATTTAGCTTCAGATTCGGTAGATATTTATTGTATTCAAGCCTATTGTTCTGATTTAAACAAAATTTAAGTCTAATAACAGCTGTCCCGACCCATCATTAGAAGGAAATTAAACATTTGTCATCCTAAAAACATCTTGTTTCTCTTGTGCTGTGACACAAATTTAACAACATTAAATGGTTTTAATTAGTAATAAATAGCCGTAAAAGGGTAATTAATGAAGGGGTAAAACATAAGATTACAATTAATTTCTCTTTAGAAAATTGCTTTTAGTCTTTGTTTTATGCAGATTTTACACAATTTAAAACATTTTCAACACTGATTCACTCCATTTAACATTAAGTGGGAGTTTTTAATTTAGAGTGAAAATAGTAGCTGTGTGATCAAAATCCTCTTCAGATAAATAAATCTATTATTTATTTCAAGCAATGTCATCAGTCACACAAATCACATTATCTGCAACCACCATTTACATGTAATACATGTTTAAACAGCAATGAATGACCAAAATCTACTAATAATGGTGTAAAAAAACAATTTCACATTCAAATAGGTCAGAAAAATCTCCAGGCATAAAACATCCTTCTTTCATCCAGCAGCCAACCAACAAGATGACTTCAACAGGCTCAGAACAACTGGGTGCTGACATCTTGATGTTTTTGATGCTGCGGCCTCCAGATCTCCCTTTTGTTCACTTTTACATCAACTTGGGAGCCTCGTGTCACGGGTCAACCAGAAGAAATAACTTGTTGTTGGTAACGTCTCTCTGCTGACATTTGAAAAGGAGAGAGAAATGGTTGTCTTGCTGAAAAGATAAACTGACTGCACATAAAAGACTGGTATTTTTTGCTATTGAGTGTGTCTGTTTATTGTCACTGTTTGTACTGCAAGCAACATTTAGAAATACTGAGAGAGAAAATATTTTTTTAAGACTGAACAATTTCTAACATCCTAATTTAATAATTGTAACATGGTCAAATGGTTTCAGTGAATCACAAAGACAGATTTTTCTACGATTCTTTTTATTGCAAACAGTTTTAGAGACTAGATGAGACCTGTATCTAAACTGCATTCATAATCTGACATAAAACATCTTGTAGTGCCCCCAGCTGTTGTAACCTGGCTGAAGTGGTCACAGTGTAAAGGAGACATGTTATGTAAAAAATGAATTTATTGAAATCAAATGGACATTTATAGTTCAGACCAAAGTCTTAGATGGGGTTTGAAAAGTCTGTCAGATCAGTGGGGTGTGCTGAACATGAGAGAAGGGCCTGTTTCACAGCTGGAATTTGTAAACAAAAGCCAAAATGTGGCAGTATACCTGTGGGGAGAGCAGAGAGAGAGAGGCTAGACTCAAGTTATGATTTCAGCATGAGACTTTCTAGGTCCCCAGGTGTTACACATCACACCAATTAACCAGCTGCAAAACAACTACAGGTAAATGCTCTGAGACCCACAGGGGTCGTAACATATGATCATTAGGATGTATCCACCACTGTTTCATTGTCGATGCACCAATACAGAGCAAATTGATTCTAAGTAGGGCAGCACAATACATCAAAAATCCGTCATTGTTGCAATATCAATGAATATTACAAAGGTTGCAAAGGACAGAACAAAGATCAGCTTAAACATTGGTGAATTCCTGTTCCATATGCCAGTTATGCATTTTGCCAATCAGAGGGATTCTTATTAACCCTTCATACCCTCATCTGCTTTAGATCATTGTGGTTGAGATACCAAAGCACAGAGTTGTAGGTATCATGATGATAGAACAGAAAGAGAGGCGTGAGGAAAACGTGTATCTATAACCAATCCTATTACCATCACAATATTAAGCAACAATATAGCAATTGCATGTTTTTTTAAGGTGCAAAGTGTTGACAAATAGTTTCTGCAACTTAATTGCCCATGTTTATTAATAAGTAAGTCTAAAAGCATTGATTTTGACAGGAGGGTGAGTTTCTTGCTGCGCACTAGCAAGAGTTCATGCTGTTTACTGCAAGCAGGACTCTTGCTGTGTAGCAGTGATTGCAACATATCCTTGTGATTACTGTCAGTGAATGTTATTAGGTGTTTTCTGATTGAGCTTGCATCGGCAGCAGGGTATACTCTCTAGGCCTCATGGTAATATGCAAAGTGCTTCAGCAAGTAAACTCCAATCTTAAATACAACACAGTCAACACTACTGCTTTGCCTTAGTGGACATAATTTGACACAGATGCTGGGTCTGTCACAAAAGGCAGTGGAAAACACATTAGGGATGGAAAAGTCAGCATGTCCCTTCACCCAAAAATAAAGCTATTTGAGGTTTGTGGTGCAGTCACCAGAGGATGCCACTTGATTTTGTTTCAATACATTTGCTCAGTTTTCTTTAGTCTCAAAGATTATTCTACTTGTATGAGTATGATATGGCCCAAAAGCATGTTTTGGATACTTTAGTAGGTGGATTTTGGAGAATCGATATTTGGTCTGGAAAATAAGGTCTTAGCTTCTACCCTCATGTCAAGCTTTAAGAGTTTCATACATAACAAAGGTCAAATTTAAGCTGTTTATTGAAGCTATTAGATACAGCCTTCCACTAATATCTGGGTTAAATTTCATGCCATGCTTTGCTCTTACCACTTTGTCCCGCCCCAATGTTTTCCACACTCACATCATGGTCTAGTGGTGTCCCAATTGTTTAGGGATGTGGGAAAGGGAAAATGACAGGGTTTTCTCCAACCAGTGGTTATTTTCTGTAGGTGAAAAAATACAGACTCCTGGGAAAAAGCTCAAAACAAAGAGTTAGCACTAGCAAGTATGTTTACAGACATGTAAAGCTCACAAATAGTAAACTGTATTTACCTTGACAAATGTTTTCATCTAGGTGTTTCTGTTTTTTTTTAATTTGTTATAGATTTCTTGCATTTTTGGATCCCAGTTTTCCTGTAGTCTATGTTTATTAGACTAATCCTTCATGTGCCATGATCATTGTATTTACTTCAGCTCCCCTTGTTATTTTAGCTTTTTAACACACTGGCTTCCCATCTGTCATTTGGATCTGTTCATACTCAGTAATCACCTATCCCTGTATTTATTCTCTCTAGTTTTAACAACTCGTTGTCAGATATGTTGTTGCCTGTGCCATTTGCCTGCTTCATTATGCACTTTGTTCATTGTCCTTGTGTTCAACAGTTCAATATTATTTGTGTAGGTTTTCACTCCTTTTCCATCCCCTCATGCATAAAATATGCAGATAAAATAGTTTCAAATACTTCTTTCTAAGTAGCTTTGGTGAATAGAAATTATTCCAAACTTGATAGTTTCCCTCACACTGATTAGACGTATGATTGAGAGGTCCTACTGACCGCAAACGCCCTTCCTGCTCCCTCTGTCCTCTGATGCCCGTCTCCTTTTTGCTGCTATGTGTTGATTAACGTCACAATTTCCGCTGTGAGTAGATCTGAACTCATGGTGTCAGACCAAACACAACAACTGGCAGACATTCTCCCAGTTTTTATATTCACTTCAGGATTGTTTCAGTTTTATATAGCTCATACTAGGGAACTATGCACATGGGATTTTTTTTTAATCTCTTGCAAAGCTGACGGTTATCACTTCTCATATTTTGAAGGTTACACAGCTCATAACCAATGAGTGATGAGTTCCATGTTTAGACAGATGTGTAGGATAGCAAGCAGCCTGAGGTGTGTGGGGGGGTGGGGGGGGGGTCTCCAACTTTTCACACAACCAGCCAGACAATGTAGTGTCACACATATTCTTTGTGGCCGATAAACTTGTAGCAACATCACTTATGACTGATCTGACTGAACAGGATTGGCAGCAGCAGAAATGAGTGTGTCTGAAGGAACACCAAAACTCACTGATGTATCAGTGATGTCGCTGCAAACTTTAGGTGCATTACCTGCAATCTTCCAAGCTAGAGCGTCTGCATTAGTGTTACCTGTGTGTCAGACATATGAGAAGCGAGAAAGGTGCAACGAAATATGTTATTAAAATGAAGTAATCAAAATTAACACCTTAAAGTCCAAGCTCTATTTCAAAAGAAACATTTTTATTTGTTGTTTTTTTTTCTTTACACTATTGTTGACACTTTGGGTTCTCTAAAAACCCCAGCATGCAACAGTTTTACTGAGAATAGAATTTAGAAATAGTCTCATTTACAAGTTTTCCTTGAGTCAAACATTTCATGATCTCTTCATGATTCTCTTAAAAATCATAATTTTGATTTGACCACTCAACAAGTAAATTGAGATTATATGTATTTTTCTATCACCATAAGTGAAATGACTGTTATTTCTGTGCAAAGTGGAAAATAGGAGAACATGCTGTAGCGTTATAAGTAATTTATGACCATTTAAAAATCTTGTTGTCATACAAAGCCGTTTTCATACTGTATATAATTTAATATGAGAGTCTATAAAAGCACAGAGGCCAAACATTTCTTTGGGAGAGTTGACGTAAGAAAAGGCTTAAATTAACTGGCACCTCTGCCAAATCAAGCATTCAGTCATAATTAAGTCCCCTGTGATTGCTATTTGTCATTAGATTCATCATCTCCTTTCCGTTTTCTCCAAGCCACATATTTTTCCCTCGTTTTATAATTTTGCCAACCACGTCCCAAACTACACTTAGTTTGCATTTTAATGACTTTATGAAAGCTTAACAACAACTTATCTTAATTATTTCACTTTTGATATGAGACCTTGCCTTCTCAAGAGTTATTAAACTGAAGTGTTTTCTACCATTTCATCTGCTCTGCAGAGGCAGTGAACTAATGCATATGGATTTGATCATTTCTGCGAAAAATGGCACTAAGATGGAGTAGAAATAACAGGATTATTACTTTGTCTTAAGTGACCTGATGATTGGGCTATTGTGAAAAATAAAATGCAATTGTAGATGAATCTGTTTGGAGGTGGTGCGGCTTTGATTTATTCTGAAAATTCAACATCAAACACAGAAACAATTTAGCTTCTTCATCTAAGTAAGATGTGTTTGCTCTGTTTTTTATGTAAATGATCTTTTAGTGCTGCACATTTGATGCTTTCAGGTAAAGAATCATCAATCACCAGTCTTCCTCTGACATTAACTTTTTCGTCAATGCCACTGTCTCCAGTTTGTCTGCAGACTGAAAGATTTGAGAGGCACTTTTTATTTGCGCGCTTTTATCTGCCCAGCTGGGGTAATGGAGCTGGTTGGGTGCAAGCAATTAATGCAACCGCAATGCCAAAAGTGGTGATTTGTCATACAGTGGTGATACATAATCATTATATGGAATGTAACGCTCCTCAATCCTCCTGGCCTCGGTTGATGATGGGATTCTGTCTGTCTTCAGGTTTCTCTACGGTCTCGTCCAGCACTCCTCCCATTTCCACATCTATTTAAAAAACAATGTCTACTGTACTTTCATCTGTGCACTATCTATGCAAAAGCATATGCAGATGCAAAGACCATCCATAAACACTTCTTTTTTTTATTATTTTTTCATCATCATGTAATGATTTTCTCTTCTAACTGTAATTAAACTACAGCCATTGCATGTCATTTTGTAGTTTTTTACTGTCATCTGTCTTGACATTATAAGCAACAGTGCTGTTAATTTATTATACCTCCAATTTTAACTCCCTGGACTCACTACCTCCTGTCTACTCTTGCCCTTAATATGAAGGCATTTCAATAGCAATGAAGCCCCTTAGGCTGACAACCATGAGATTAGTATGAATGTATTACCCCCTTGGGTGCCATAGCCTGTAATAAGTTCCCCATTAATAGTATCCGTTGGGGAAAATTTGTTTAGGCCTTAATTACATATCATTAAAATTGGTCTTGATTCTATGAGATTTAGGCTTAGAATTAGACTGCACATTTTCTGCTGTCTTTGCCTTTGGTCATTCTACACATTTAATTTCTTTTGCTTACATCAGCCATGTGAATGCTGATGTGACTATGTTGATGTTTTTGTTTGTTTGAACACATTTGTTTTCTAAGTCCGTTTTTTTTTTTTTTTTGTCTTTATCCTTATGTGTGTTTTTGCACATATCTATGCATTATTGTTCTTTTACTTTGTTAATTTAATTATCTATTGACTTCTAAAGAAAAAAGTTATGAACATGGTCAGTATTCTTTGCCGGAGAAAATGTGTGAAAAATCTCACTTGGCTGTAAATCACAGTTTATTAAAACAGCAGTTCACACTGGAGTTCACATCTGGCCTTGTCTGATCAATAGAGAAAAACTGGTGTATTTTAAAAATATTGTTGTTTATCATTTCCAATCAATATCAATGTCTTGATTCTGATATTTTTGTTTCTGAACTTGATCATCTGGATTTCAGAATTTAATAATATCTAGTAATGCCCGTAAACTAAACATAAAGACGCTGCAACAAAGGTAATATCAGTTTTACTGTGTTAGCCACAGTGTATGAGGTGTTACACTTAGAAATACTTGCTCGTACTCCAAACCTCAAAATCATTCGATCTTTTATTTTTGTGTAATTGGATTAAATTTTTTTGGCATGACAGGGTTTCACAGCTTTTTCTGTTTTATGTGCACTGCCTGCTTTAAAGGCTGTCCAGTATTAGAGCCACACAACTGCTGAGCAGACAACACAGCACACTTATGATCAAATGTATTGATACAGAGGACAGTAAAGGACATGTAGCGGCATCTGGTAAATATTTAAACTTGAAATGCTAAAAAGCCAATTGTCCCAACATCAAATACAAGCTTCTAGGCTGATAGGCTATTTTCAGTGTAAGAAGGTCAGACTTCCAATCATTCAGATGCTTGATCCCCCATGACAACTCCACCCCCCCACCCCACCCCCCACCCCACTCCCCCACCAACACACACACACACACACATACACAAAGACACACACACGCACACATACAGCAATATCACATGTATTCTCTTGGCCTTTCATTGTATATCAATAACTGATTTGAAAGAAACTCTTGAATATTTTTTCCGAAACCAGATTTCCAGGAAATTGTACGGTGAAACTCAATGTGACTGACCTTTTTAAAATGTTAATCAGATAAATGTTTACATCCATAAAAAAAAACATAATAATGTGAATTTTAAAATAAATGCTAGACATTTGTTTTTAACTCTAAAAAAATTTGAATGTGTATTTTAGATAAAATGCTCTTGAATGACTTTGTAGCATTTTAATAAGGTTATAGTTGTCACTCAGCTCCATACACAGTGGTTTGACATTTTCAGCAGAATCACAAGTAATTACAACAGAACAGAGTTCTTTGGGTTAATAATTCACTTATTGCAGGTGGAACAGCTCACTGTTGCAATGGGAAATATAGATACAGATAAAAAAAAAATGGGCGTTTGTTGGGGTGTGTTAAAGGTACAATATGGAATATTTTCATAAAAAGCAATATTTTTAACAAAATAATGCCTCCACAGGGCGTTTAGAGGGTGAAGAATGAAAATATACTATTTCCTTTTAAACATTATATTCAAAGTAAAATATAATAAAATATTAAATTTTGATGGGCACAACGTTGGCATTTTGTTTACATCTACCAGCCAATAGCTGGCAGAGCAGCGGGCACAATTGTGGGTTGCCTAATACTGTAAATAGTCCAGCACAATGAGGCTGGTATTGTGGGGTCTGCAGGTCCAGCAGCTGGAAGCCCAGGGGATATATGGGGATTATATACCTTATTTGCTTGCCATAAGGGGTTTCCCCAACATGTGACAAGCAGGTTCATGTGGAATAGTTTTTATTAGCAGCTCATGCTAACACAAAGCTGCAGGTGGCTGACATGAACTCTGGGCTGCGGGGTTCGACGAGAGGACACACCATGGGGGATTTTGTCTGCTGCTTGGAGAATAGAAGCGTGCGGGATGGTGTGAGGTGGACAGAAGATGTTAGGAGGGACTGCAGGAATTTTCGGTTTGCTCACGAAGAGACCAGGCAGCTACGTGAACTCTGCCACGGACTGAATCGATGACTGAGCTACAAACAGGTAGGAAACTATTTTTTTATCAGAGTCAGTGTGTGATCAGGACTGGAGAGCATGATTAGTGAGCTGAACTCATGATATTTTATTGTCCTTCTCAGATCGGAGATCAGAGCGGGTTTGGTGAGGAATATTGGTCTACCTCAGCATCGGAGCGCGTGTGCGGGGGGGTTTACTAGCCTGGCATCCAGATGACTGAAGAATTTGTGCTGTTGTTATGGTGTTCATGTTTCATATTCCACCTTTAAATCAATGCTAAGTGACTGAATCAGTAGGGATTTAAAGAGGCCATTCCATTAAAAACGTTTTTTCTGAGGTTTCTGTTGAATATTTTAGCTCCACGGGTGTTCTTACCTTCATACTGAGTGTTAAATCAGCTCAACAACTTCTCGTTCAGTTTTTATCTCTCAAACTACGCAGGTGGCAATAACACCCGAGTTCTCCCAAGTTCAAACGGCCTGCATCTATTTCGTAACAGCTCCTTTGCTTGTTAGTATTCATCAGCTCCTGCAGTTGAAACCACGCCTAGCAGGTTGCTGGCTAAAAGCTGTTAGCTTAAACAGGTATCAACGGGAAGAGACTCGGTGCACTGTTGCCATGAGCAGCGGGGAAGGAAACAGGAAGCCGTGCTCTCATAGGCTAGTTTGTTAGCCAATCTGAGTCCAGCAAATTTGCAGAATGAATATAAATGAGTTGCAGCCCGAAGCCAGATCTTCACGCAGACAGACTGTTAATCAGTGTTTCTTAACGTTTTTTAGATATAAAATGTTTCATATTACAGGTTAATACTTCAGAAATAACCACAAAGTCATGAAATTTGAGTGAAATTTCCTCTTTAAAAATCAATGATTGTTCAGTTTATGCTGAGAAATAGGAACTTACTCAAATCCATGACAACAGAATTTGGCCCCTTGCACATGCTTAGTTTT
Organism: Pachypanchax playfairii; assembly: GCA_006937955.1. Classification (NCBI taxonomy): domain Eukaryota; kingdom Metazoa; phylum Chordata; class Actinopteri; order Cyprinodontiformes; family Aplocheilidae; genus Pachypanchax; species Pachypanchax playfairii. The sequence goes on along the minus strand of SSNP01000004.1, from coordinate 9,104,268 downwards.
CCATCATCCTTTTGTCAAGAGACAATGATCTCTAACATTAAAATTAGACCATGAGTGCTGTCAACAGTTTTCTTTCATATATTTTTTACCCTCACCTGGCATTCTGCGACAACTAACTGCATCATCGGAGATTTATTTAACTAAAATGTACCCTACAGTGGATTTAGTTTTTTTTTATATACATATATATTTCAATTCTAGAGGATTTTACTTAGATTTCACACTAGAAGGGATAACAGGCAATGATTCATCTCAACTATTTCATATATGTATGATCCTTAGCAACTTTTTCTCTGCTTTACAAACCTTCGGTAAAAGTGAAGGGGGATTATGGCAGATCAGGTGTTCCTCTTTCTAGCCGTGGCAACAAAAATGTCTGGTCATAAAGTTTTAAAGCTGCACATAAACAATTCAGCTGAGAGATTTCCTTCAATAGTTTAGTCTTTAATACCATATAAATTGTAGCCAATAATGATAAAAACTGTGTAGGTGTATACACACTACACAAACACCCACATACACACACAAACACATATACATGTAGAGTGAAAGAGAAATAGATTTGGATATTGATAGGTATAGATATATAGATATGGATAGATATAAAGGGATGTTTACATTTCCTGATAGCATTTAGCATGAGAGCAGAGCTCAGACAGGAAGATTGTTCACATAACGAGCAGTCTGTTCTGCTGTCAGCTGTAACCTTTTCACAGCTCCATTTACACACACGCGTGCACACACACACACACATATTCGCACACACCACCTGTAGAGCTGGAGATGTTTTCTTGGCAATTTATTCTGATTTATTGTAGATTCAGAGCAAAGCCATCAAGATTTTTTGTTCAGCTGTTTTCAGATTCTGTCTCCACACCCACACACACACATACCTCTACAAAGGGATACACACTTATGTATATATTTTTGAGAAGATAAAAGAACTGTACAGTGCAGATGATTATTTTTACTGGCCTGCTAAGTGTTGTGCTGGTTAAGAACATAGGAATGGCAGGAGTTGACTGACTCAGTATGCTGAAGGTTTATCTGACTACTGGGACCATTTGGCTTGTAAAACATGGAGGTGAAGCCAGGACCATTAAGCTATGTAATCAGCCATGGTGAACCTGATTCTACACTCTACTTGAATGCATTTATGGTCCAGTGGCCAAAGCACATACTTGTTGGTTGTTACTACTGCTCTTCAGTGTTTCCCCTTCTTGCCTGAGCAGCTATTTCTTCTTTTCAAAAGCTCAGTGCATGGACCATTTGTACAGATTGAGCATGTGTGGGAACCAAAATGTTCTCCTAAAATGACTTTTTAGGTGCATTTTCGTAGCTCTTAATGGTGCTTCTGCACACATTTTTTTTTTTTTACATATAAAAGCAGCATTATGTTCCCGTATGTGGTTGTCTGTCATGCTTCTGCTTGAAAATGTTAATGTAGCTAAATACACTAACTAAATTACTTACATAGGCTTTTATCAGAGCTAAACACATGATAACTGGTTCACTGGTTCTGACTTATTTAATATTCACATGTACTGGTTCAACAGTGTGAGAGGCTGTCCCACAAATTATGTTCCAAGATGGATTGTATTTACTGATTTTTCCTAATTATGTCTCTCAGGGTGACTATTATATTTGTAAGCACCTTTTTTTTTCCATTACTGTACCATAATGGTTTAACTTTTGTGGAAAGACGTCAGGGAAATGGTAATTTGTCAAATAAGTTTTCATCTTGCCACACAAGATTAATTTCCATATCCCATAGTATTTCCCTGAAGACTTTTCTTTTCAGTAAGCAAGCTGTAGGTCATAAAGGTATTCAGCTAGGAGGAATAACTGAAGCACACATTCTACCCTTGTGTATGAGACACTTGAGTGTCCTTGTTGCTTCTGTCTGTAGAACAGTTTTTATTCTTTGTTAAAGGAAACATGTTTAAAAAAAACTAGGTCTTCAACAAAGTTTCATAATTTGCATTTTGTCTGCTCTTTACTAACTAGAAAGAAAAACATGTGCAGGTGCAGTTGTGCAAAATTAATCCACTTATTTTATTTTGTAATTGTTTATTTTCTTGGTAAATTATAGAATAAAATTCTAGATGTCAGGGTTACTTGATATTAGATATCTTTGTGTATCATAATAAAACCATACATGTCTGACACAAACATGCACATAAAAGATTTCTTGGATCCAGTTTTGATTTAGCTAGCTGGAAGATTGAATGGACTAGTTTTATGGAGGATAAAGTCAAATGCGGATGTTTTGTGGCTGATGTTTCATATGCATGTATGTATGTATGCATGAATGCATTTGTAGAGGAAAAAACAAGGTTGTGCAAGGTTCTGACGTACTAATCACACAGAGAGAATTAAAATAAATATAAACAGCATAGTGTACTAAAAAATCTACTGTATATGGGAACAGAAATTTTTGAAATATTTTCGATTGTGTATACTTGTGTGGTGCTTTTTCAAAATTTCCCAAAGCACTTCACACTACACTTTGTGCTTCATTCGCACATGCAAACATTTGTTACAGACATTAAAGTCTCTCTATTTAGGTCTTCCTCTTTTTCATACAACTAATAAAGTGTGATGAAATAAAAAGGTTTAGGTTAAGAAGGTGGGGTTTAGGGATTTTCAGTGAGGGTTCAGGCTTTTTATTGGTTGGGAAAGAAAAACAAATGAACAATAACACCAGGCCTCATTATTCACCTATATGAGAGTAAATGGCTGGCTTGTGTAGTATGAAACTCCAGCTCCTAAAGTTTAAAACTTGATCAATTAAACTTGAAAGTTTCTTCATCGTTTTATTCTTATTTTATCTATCTATTGTGAACTGTGTCATGACTTGTCAATACAAATTCTTATAATTTTATCTGTCTTATGAATGCTCGTTTATCATGTTTCCTAATTAAATTGCTATATAAAGTATGTTTCAGGATGAGTGCAGCAACTGAATCCTAAGTCTTCACTTGGATATTTGTAATGCAGATTGAGATATCATGACAATGTGGCCATGATGAATTGTACAGGGCCTGTGCAAAGTTATCTCACAAAAGGATCTCATTGATTCGGCATGCTGCGCTTCGTCTTTGCTGTCACCAGCAAATCAAATGAGTGACACATGATGTTTCGGTTCATTTCTACGTTCATTTCTGGCAAACTGGGAGTAGAAATGGAACTTTTGGATCATATCAACCCCTTTCAGTAGCAGGGAATTTTAAAGCAAGAGCCAGAATTGATTTGATTCAGATTCTTGGTGTCATGATTTGATTCAAAATCAATACTCAATTCAAAACTATTCTTGATTTAATAAAGAGAAAGAGGGTTCAGCTCACCCTGTGCTAAACCATTGATCCTTATCCTTTGCCCACTGAGATGAACACAAGGGCAGCGCGTGAGCGGCTGTGTTAATAACATTTGGTCTGCAGTCGAGGAGAACGGCCTTTCTGCTGCTCAGCTGTCTATAAAACCAGAGATATAAAACAATAGTTATTACAGTCATAATGAACTATGAAACCCAATAAACCAGAACACTTAACCAGACAGAAAACATGCAGAACTAAATATACACATTCACATACAGTTTTAAATAAATCTGACACTGTGAAAGGGTCACTATAAAAAGAATAAATAAATGAACTCAATGCATGTTGGTTTTGCCCTAAATTTGTTAAAGGTCTCAGTCCATTAGCAATCATTGAATTTTATCAAAAGAAAGATTATCTGAATGTTTTGTAGATGCAATATAAATTATCTTTACGTTAGATTCTTTATCTTGTTTCTGTCTGTTTATTGAGTGGAAATTTACTTATTTTGCCTGGTCGTGGCTGTAAATTAAAGATAAACAAAGAATGCTGTAAACATGTGGAATAGCTGTAAATTATTGACATTGGATGTGATACTGGACATATTGGGCTATTATATTGTTTTATGTTGAGCTAATCTCTGCCAAAAAATCAAGTGCATGTGTTAATTTTGAAATATTTGTGTGCTTTTTTAATCCTAATTAGTTCAGAATTTTAAGATTTTGAGGACCTGTAGCCTTTAATCTAAAAGCAACTTGTATGATGTATAACATGCAGCTAATTTCCAGAGGCAAGATCCAGGCTTGCTGCTATGAGAACCTACAGATTTCATTCAGGACTCTCTAAACCAATTGGACTCTCTTACCACCACCTCATGTTCACTCAGGTGTTGCCATTTAATTTTTTTGTTCGAATAAGATGTGACACTGTTACCATTTTGCATCCACGTACCAAATAAAAGCACTGACTGTGACCCTGCACAGGATCAAGATGTGCATTAATTTTCATTCAACATTATGATCTAATGGTGATTATATTAATTTGCAATAACTCATTTTAGATGGATAACTCTGACATGATAATTAACCTGCTCTGTGCACATTCATACTCACTCCACCATTCTGTGAGTACTTGGCATAGACTGTTGATGTGCTTTGTTTATCTTTGCTGACAGATGAATTCAGATCCCTAAACTTTCCCAACCTGAATTTGTTGATAATTTGTCACCATTCAGATGCTGCAGCAAATGAAGAAATTTCTCCAATTCCTGCAGACTCACCTGATGACACAGTGATCAACATCTCAAAAGTGAGCTCAAAATTGGGGCAGTAAACACGCAGATTGCTTATTTTCATGTCTACAAAAGTTTGGGCAGGAGGTGAAGTAAGCTGCAAAAGTACAACTGGATGAAATATAAAGCCTTTCATTTAAACCTTTTTGAAACTCTGAATACCAAATTCCTAAATTTTCATGACCTCTTTTATTTAGACAGTTGTGAATAAACCATTTAACTGTCTTGATCTCTTATTCCATCGTTCTCTGAGAAAGAGTGTCCCTCTGAGAGGGATGAAACCTTAAAACAGCCATTCCACATATTATTACCAAAGTGATATTTTTCTTTTGATGTCAGTGATAGAGTGATTAAAATTGGAAAATCAGATCCGTGGTCTTTCCAGTCAATCTCATCCTATCTAAACATGACAATTTGGAAAATGCATTTAACCATGTACAAGTATAAACGGAAGATTTAGTAAATCCCCAGGAGTTTATTTTTGAGAGGAAGAGTAATTTTAAACACATCTGTGCAATGAATCACATTTATAGTTGGCCAGATGGAAGTGACTATAAACAGCATTGTGGCTGGTGGAGTTACTGAGAAATTTCCAACATGTGGGAAAAAAGTACATCGGTAATTCCATTTCCACCTATTGTTAATCCTATATTTTACAGGGCAGGGGAAAGTATTCAACCCCTTATAGATTAATTTTGTTTTTGCTTTTGTGTCACACTAATACTTAAGATCAACAGACTCATTTTAAAATCAGACAAAGATAACCTGTGTAAAAATCCAATATGAGGTTTTGAAATCATTTAATTTAATAAAGGGGACAAGTTATTTAAACCAACCTCAGCCCATGGGGGAAAGAACTACTTATCTCCTAACCCTAATAATTGGTTGGAGGCACCAAATGTTATCAAGTGTTTGCGATAATTGACAATAGGTCTTTCACATTGCTCTTAAGAAAAAAATTGTTCCATTCTTTTATGTAGAATTGTTTTATTTCAGCTACATTGGAGGGTTTGTGAATGGCCCATTGAAGGTCACAGCATGAAAACTTAATTGGATTGAAATTCAAACATTAACAAGGGTATTTCAAAATCTTCAGTTTGTTTTTTGAGCCACTGAAAGGTCGACTCTTTACTGTACCATGAACCACAAGCGTAACCCAACTGCATTTGATCTAAACATCACAAACTGATGATCCAACAGTCTCCTGCAGGGTTTTATGGTAGTGTAGAATTCATGGTTTAAGTAATTTCAGTTCAAGTCATCCAGGTCCTTAAGAGGTGGCCCCAGACCCTCATACTTTCACCACAATGTCTTTTCAGAAAGGTAGTTTTAGTTTTACAACAGTCGTAATGGGTTTATACACAGTTCCAATTTGGTCTTGTTATTCCATAGAATATCTTACCAAAAGGTTTGTGGCTCGTCATGATGTTTTTGTTTTGTTTTTTTGGCAAAGGTGAGACAGACCTCTTCGTTCTTGTGGGGCTGAATTGACTTCTGCCTCAAATGGATGCTATTTTTGCTTGGTGTCTTAATTATCGTTGAAATACAAACACTGACCTTAAATGAGACAAGTGAGGCTTTAGATGTTATTCTGGATTGTTTGTGTCCTTCTGAATGAATCATTGATGTGCTTTCGGAGTAATTGTGGTTGACTGGCCATCCTGAGTAGGTTCACCACTGTTCCTTGTTTTCTTTTTTCTTTTCTTTTTGTGGATAATGGCTATAACTGAGCTTCATTGGAATCCAAGAGCTAAAAAAATGGCTTTATAACTGTTTCCAGACTGATAGAAATCAGTGACTTTGTTTCTCATCTGTTCTTGAACAGGGTTCAGTTACTTTCTCACATGGGGCCAAGCTGACTTGGAAAGCTTTTTTCCCCTTTATTAACTAAAATCATCATTTTAAAACGGTCTTTTGTATTTTCTCAGGTTATCATCTGATATTCAAATATTTTCCTTAAGTAAACATTTAATTTTCAAGGAACAAATGAGCTGTGCTTGACAACATGATTTTTTTGTTTCATTAATGACAAAAGACAGTCTAATTAGTCAATTAAAAATATTAAAATTATTCTAATGTGAAGAGTTTGTTATTTAATGGTTGCCCTGACAGTGATTAATAAAACACTGTAGAGACCTTGAAAATAAAGTTAAGTAGAAACAATATTGAGTTTTAACTTTTTAAAATAAATTATTTCGTATTTAGCAAGTAAAGCACCATCATGATGTTTTCTAATGCAGTGCTATCACAAAAAAGCATGTAAAACTTCATATTTACTATTTTGCACTCCATATGTTTAGAACCTGCACTTCCAACCACTGAACTTTGTATTTTTTGTCTGTATCTGTCTAAGACTCAACAACAGGAAGGCTCACCTACTGTGAACTGCTCCATCCTGTCTGTTCCCAGAATTCCTTTCTTTATTTCAACCATCTACTGGTCTTCTCGTTCACTGTGGGAGGTTGGAGAGCAAAGGAAGGAAGCCTTTTGTGGTTCACTTGAAATAGAGTGCAATCCAAGACCTTATCAGCATGTGGCTGCCTCAAACAATAAGAAGTACATGCGTTTGTGAATGTGCTACAAGTCAGATCAGGTGTTCCAGCCACTCATCCTTACATTTGACCTACATATTCTCTCGAAGAAAGCCTAAAAAACTCTTTATTTTGAGCAGAAAAGAAATGGTTGAGTGATAATTAGTTTGTCCTACAAATATTTCTATGAAGTCATCTGCCTAGACTAGCTACAAGCTTGTCAATTTGGTCAGAACTAATCCACAGAAACCCACATCAAAAGATTTGAACTGTCACTTTAAACTTTCTTCTTCTTTTTGCTCACTCCTCTACCTATGAGAAGTTGTCGTATTAGTGTGGGTATTTTATGTGACAGCACCTTATTTGACCAGGCTTTGAGCTGCTCCAGTGCTCGTCCTGCTGAGGTTCAGTGATATTAAGACATGCCTGTTGCGCAGTGCGCAGTACACCCCCTTTGGAAGAGACTCTCTTCCCTCTGTGGGGCTTTGAACTGTAGCCAGATGGCCTGCAGTCATAGAGTACAGCATGAGGCTCGCCTGATGTGGAAGTCTCTGGCCTCCTCTGGGAGGAGAAACAAGAGCGCTACCACGAAGAAACATGATCCACCAACTCGCTTTGAGATGGACAAGTTTGTCAGGAGATGGCTAAGGCCAGTATTATAAATGCCAGACAACAATTTATTCAAAAGGCTTGCACTTGAATTCAAGCATGACTGAGAACATCAATAGAAGAATTGTAACAACAACTCATAACATATTATTGTAAATTAGATTCAGCTGTTTATCACACATTTATGTGTGTGTACATGTATACACACATACATACATACATGTGCCTTACTTACTCTAAAACAATAGCCATGAAAAACATGACAGACAAGAAGTTTGCTCTGCTGCCAGTCTCTCCTCTGGGCTCCTGTAATTTCATTAATATAGTAATGAAGCAAAAAAGAACAAATTTGAAAGTTAGAAAAACATAATTTCTGTTTTTTAAACTATTCTAGACTTGTGAAAACATGGCTTTATGTTTTACTGGTGTATTTTTGTCAATAAATTACTCTAAATGCTTCACATATGGACATAATGAACTGCTGCATGCAGCCTGAGTGTGTGGGTTTGTTTTTCACAGCCAGAGGTGCTGAATAACTTAACATTGATGGACTTTGTGTTTAAGTTATGTGTTGTTGGATTGTGTTTGGTACTGAAAGGACCTTGTTTAAAATGACTATTCAGCTCTGGGGTTTTGCCCAGCCAAAAGTCTTTTGGTATCTGCATCCAACATTTTTTTTATCTTCGTTTAATAAATGCCTTTATTAAGCAATGCATTAAACTGAATTATTAGGTCAATTAGTTCTGTATTGCAAAGTGCTGAGTGACTTCAGTGTCAAATATTTTTACATGGTTTTTCTGTTACTATTGGTGTTATAATGGATAAAGCAAAAATAGCAACTGCAGTGCAGTTTAGATGTTTAATGAAACAAATGCTGCATTCATTGTGGAACCCCTACCTAACTTAATATCCTCCTCATAACTCCTTTCTCTCTTAGGACACCGTTTCATCCATCTTGACTAGACAAAAGCCACACTGTCTATTATAGTTTTCAGAATGTGTCATCACATCTTTCTCAACTCCGAGAGCAAAAGCGCTAATGAGTGAAATCCACCAGATGGACTGTAATTATTAGAACGCCGAAGTCGTCAAATGAAGATTTCAACCCTGACGTGATGCATGACACGGGTGGTCATGTCAACTGGAGTCATCCGAGGAGTGAAATACTGAATCCCAGATAATCAGGCCAAATAATGAGGCAGTTGTTCAGCGCACAGTTGCACTGTTCACCAGATTCGCCTCAGTTAGGGTAATGAGTGAGGACCTAAGTTGCTCCAACAACAAACACTGGCCTTTTTCATGCAGGGAAGAAATTTATATTGTGACACATGTAACAAACTACAAACCTTTGTCTCAGCTCCTTTTGTGAGTTTTGTTTTGCAGTATTCAGTGGAAGTAACAAAGTTTCATTCCCTGTTTGCTGCTCTAGTAGTTAATGATGTAGTAGTGCAGGGAATAAGTTGAGTCTGTGCTCCTTTATTCATCTTTTTACTTTGCTATTTCTCATTTTCCAAGGCATGATGTGCATAACACAGTAGTTGATGAAAGGGGAGAAAAAACACCAGCCAGCATGTTTTATTTATGGACTCAGTAGCTTTTTTTTTTCCTGACCAGGCCTAGCTTTGGGCATTCTGGCCACCAGTGAATTTATTCCACACTCTCTAAAATGATGACATACATGAGGCTTTGTTGTTGGGTGGGGGTGTGTTTACTGTGAGGGTGTTAGCTTCCCTGTGCAGTTGTTTGGTCTGACCTCTCCTCCCTGTCTGTGACATACCATTAAACTACTACACATGCTTCTCTCTGCACCTACCTTCCCTCGTCAACACAGGCTATATATTTTTGTCTCTTTCAAAGATGGCACAGCCGCTGTTCGACTCCCAGCCATTTGCTAGGCTCCGCTGCTTACCATACAGCATGCTAATGGGCCCTACAGATGTCCTTCAATTGAGTTTGTTTTGTAGTCATGTCACATTTCTCTTCTTTCTGAACTGATGTTAGCTGCTGACAGTTGCAATTATGTGTAAAATAACATGCTGTTCCTTTTTTTGTCAAAGCAGGGGGCCTGGGCAGAATATCTTCACCCGAGAATTGCTGCAGGGGTAACTCTTCGGCGCAGCCTCCTTTTTGAACGGAGACGTTGAACTTTGTCAATAGGTTTGCCAAATGGAAAAAGTTTCTTGTTTCGCTTTTTGCTTTTTTGTCTAATGTTGTGACACCTTTGCAGTTCCTTCTTCTCTCTTCTTTCCTCCTCCTTCTTTTTCTTTGCACACTATCTCGCTGTGTCAGGAGAAGACTGGAAGCTCATCTGACACTCAAGCCGAGATTTAATGTAAAAGTGTAATAAGAGCTTCGAACAGAGTCAGCTCCCCTCTAAAACGCTGTCCCCTCAGAATTCACTGTTTTTAGAAAGTATTGTTATGGGTCTTTGTGGCACCGGTACTTCTCTCCTGCGAGAGTGGCGTCCAACTTATTGGCCTGTCGTCCTTGTTGATGATAGAGACCAAGTTTTATGAGAGCTGTTCTCTAACTGAAACTGAGAGGTGTTCCTAGAGAATGGGAGATGGAAGGTGTGTGGGGTCACTGTAATGGCCCTTTTATTCCCAACTGCCAATTTCAACCTTCATGTGAGTGTTTGGGTTCCAGTTGTATCAAGGGGAACAAAATGACTTTTTCAGCATCCAGACGAACAGTGTGTGTTTCTCTTACACATTTACCCTCAAATCAGACATATATAGACTTAAAAAGACAATTTTTCCTACTCTGCAGCAATCATTTGCTGCATTGTAAACACTATTAGGCCCAGGAATAAAGTATTGTGAGATAGTTCGACTCACTTTTATGTCTATATACTTTAGGGACATATAATAAAATTATGCGATTAGGGATGAAACAATTACTGAACTCACTAGTTACCATATAAAATACCATACCAGTAATTAGTCTAACTGTTTCAAATTAAATTACCTCTGAAACCGGTATTGATTACTGCTCTATTAAAATAACAGTGAGCCCTTTGATTGTTTCATTGATGCAATATCAGAAATGTAACCAGAAGGCAATAAAAGTACACAAGAGACTATTTATCTTCCGTGTCGGTGTATTTTAGATTTGGCTAAATTGCTCTGTGAAGCCTAAAAGCAAAATTAATGTGATGAGGGAAACACAGATGTAAAGAGTTGTGTACAGTATATACTCTCGCTTTTTTACAGCTAATGTAAATTTGGCAAACTTTTCATTGGCTAACTGTGCTCTTGTGAATGAGATGTTTTATCTCATTGCTTGTTAAATGTCCTTTGGTAGCATACCAAAGGGTTAATAACACAATCAAACATTGGCATATTTTATTTTCTCAACAGTTTTAGCTCTAGCAGAAAAAAGAAAACCCTTCAAATTAAAAGCCCCACACTAAACTTCAAGAGCACTTGCGACATTTAAAGGCCAATAACATAGCCTACAGGCTTCTCTCCGCTTGCAAGAACACAGATTTCTAATAAATTAATAAATAATTTTAACACGTTTTTAAATACGATGATAATGATACACACATGAAATGTCACACAAAATGATTGTGCAAAATGTTTATCTATTATTTCACCCTTTTATCCAATACAATCCAAACCAGATTAACACAAAGTCATAAATGTGAATGGGTTAAGATTTATATTATTTTAACTACACAAGAGCAATGCAGATCTGTCAAAATGTTTATTATTATTATTTTGTTATTTTACCAGAAGTTTTTTTGTTTGTTTTTACGACTTCGTAATTGAAATAAGCCTTACAAATGTGTTCAGCCTCTGTTGTCAGTGTCTGATCCAATCAATTCAGATTCCAATCAGACTAAGTGTTACTTTCTTGTATTGTTTTGTTTTATTTTGTTTTAGCTTTTCTGCCTTTTCCATCTTAGATTTACTGTTTGGAGTTAAAGTATGAACTGTAGTGAAAATTAATGGCTTGAACTTGCTTTTTATTCATTTTATTTATTTATTTATTTATTTATTTAGGTATTTCACTGTTGTTGGAAAACTGGCAAGACATAATAGCCAGACCAATTTAATTACATTTTCATATCAAGACAGGTACTCTGCATCAGGATTATAGATGATTTGAAGAAAGTACTGTTTTTTAAATGGGAAGCAGAAGAAGAACTCATCAAAATGCCATTTTGCCTGAAGGAATGTTAAGAAATTAAGAGCATTTTTAGGTGTCAGGGTATTTTTGTTCTGCATATCTGCCTTGGTTGGGGGTGACTTTGTATCCATCAAAGCAGGCAGTCTACATCAGTGTGAGGCTGTTTAATTCAAAATAGATATAGATCAAGACAAAGAAAGGCCATAATTTTAAATAAACATCTTAGTGAGCATACAGTATATAAATATTAGTCTACATGCATCCTAATTAATAGTAAATCTGCTGCTTTGGCACAACAATTTTTATTATTTTCTTAATCAGGTCAAATATGGATAATTTAAATATTAAAGAGAATAAATACACTGTGGCTTTTGTATTTCTGTCAAATCTCTACATCTCTGTCCATATGCATGTATAGTTTGGATTGTAACCTTAATATAACAGTAATTTGAAGTAATTTATTTTGCAATGTGTTTGAACATACATCTGTCTTTTCAATGCACATGTGCTTAAGGGGAGGGGAGACTGCAAAGCACCAAGCTGTGTCAGCCCTAATCTTTCCCCGGACAGTCGAGCCTTATTTTGCAGCAGAATACTTATATTGATCTGTGTGCCTGTTACACAAATAAATAAATAAGTCACCGCACCTGAGTTCCTGACCTGCCCTTGACAACACTTGTGTGTAGGATGTGTTGGCGAGAAGCAGGGCGTCGAGGTGGAAGGGTTGCAGTTGTGCTGCAGGGGAGCGGAGAGCCAGACAGGGTTCTGCATTGTTGATCCAGTATGACATTGATAGACAGCAGCTGAAGGAAAGCTGATAGCCATGTTTGGCGTGCTGGTTTTTAAAGGACGGACGCGGCTGCCGATCCAAAGTTGACTGAGCATGAATTCAGCAGGTGATCGCCCTGAGTGGAAGCTCCAAACAGAGGATGAAGAAGGAAACTTTCACATATGACTTGCTTGACTTTCCATCTTTTCCACCAATATTATTCTCCCCTTGAAGTATTTGGTTCTGCCATGGTTGTTTTTATGTGTGCTTGTTTTTTCCTTTCAGAACCAACAATCTTGCTCTATCTGTCAATTTTTAACACCTTTGTTCTTAATGGTTTTGTTGTTGTTGTTGTTATTGTGACGAAGTGGTCACCAGATACCCCTTTTGGTGTTTTACTTTTCTTCCTCCGAGTTCCACTGTGTGTGTGTGAGTGTGTGTCCAATCCTTTGATAAGGCATGCAAAAATATATATTACATATTGCAAGCTCAGATTGCTGCAAGAAATGCCAAGAAATTAAATGTCACACAGTTTCTTTCTAACTTGTCATCTGAAGGTTTAATACAAAAAGCTTATAATACTTTGGATCTCTCACTTCTTCTTCCCTTTTTTGTTTCTTTATGCAGAGTCAAACATAACCCAGGGACCCTGAGTCTGAGAGAATGTTTCACATTGTGTCTAAATCTAACAAAAACAATCACTAATGCTGTTCATTATCCTGCTACAGTATGTCTCTGGTTAGCCCCACATTTCAAACTGCTACATGACACTCTTTCTGGGGCATGTAGCAGCTGCCTTTTTTTTCCAAGCAAAACATTTTAAAGCCAGTTACAAATCCAATGAAAAGCCCCTGACAAATTAATCTTAAATGGGGAGTGAGCTCCGGTGAATGACTGGCTGTAGAGAGAGTGAAACATTTCAAGCTTGCATGCTTTAACACACTTAATATCTTACTCTATCAGATGCCCTATACTGTACATGTGTATTAGAAAGGGCTCAATTTATTTATTTATTTTCTTTGTTAAATGAGGGATTTAGCTAAATCATTTGTATTGTTCCAGTAATAAACAGCTCCACAGGACACCAGAACACCTACACTAACTGTGGTATTGTTACTGTAAATTTTCTGTAGTAATCTTGATTATAAGAGCAGCTGACATCATAATGCTGATTTTTCTTGGTCAATAAAAATAATGAACAAAACTGCTGCGGAACGGCATTACTGGACTGAATATTTTACATGTTTATTCCAGCTAGGGCTGTTAATCCCAAAGATTTGCTCTACATGATTAGAGCCTGAAGATCACAATATGCAATATTTGTAAACAAACTGTCAATCAGGTTTGACAAATGAACTGTTTTCCTTAGTTAATTATTTGTAAAACGACTGAAGAGTCATTAAATTAAATACTAAATTCTCAAGGTTTGATTGTCATTGAAAATAAGATAATACTATTTTTAAGGGAATCTCTGGATAGAAGATGCAAGGGGTCTATCAGGAGCCCAAAAACTCACACACCTTTTATAATTACACACTGATTGGAAGGAAACAGATCACAGGTGAGGACGGTTACCTTCAGCAGCCATTCAAACCCATTTGTGTTAAGTTGTGTATATGTTTCAGACCAAAATCACTGGGGTGTGTAAACTTTTCAACAGGGTAATTTTGGTATTTTCTATTGTTATGGTGATTTGAATAGAGTAAACACATTTGTGTTTTCATTTACATTCACTGAGAGATGGTCAAAAAATTCACCAGGTTGTATAAATTTATTGGTACAACTGTTTTGATCTCTTTGATGCAAACGTTTGATCTATCATCAGCAACAGTTCTTATTCTAAAAACAAAAAATGTATAAGATGGGAAATTCCAAATATTCGTTATCACCAAAAAAAAGGGAAAATCTTTTAGAAGCAGTGCGGATTTTATTTGTTTAGTTTTGTCAAATTCACAGTAAGGAATATTTCCATTAAAAAATGATAAATATTCTGGTAAACAAAGTTGGGAGCATAAAAATGTCCACGATGGTTTGGTATGCTGAAGCTTGTGGAGTCTTCTCTTTTATTTTGGAACTAACTGAATGTAATTCCTGAAAAATAAAATAATAATCCTCCAAACTTTACATGTGGTACGTATATTACATAAAGGCAAGTACCGTTGTCCAAGAAAGCGCCAAACCCAGACTCGTCCATTGACTTGCCAGAGAGGAGAGAATGCTTTGTCACTCTGGAGAACATGTGTCCACCGCTCTGCAGTCTAGTGTTGGTGTAACTGACATCTCAGCATCCAATAGTTTGCATTGGACTTAGTGATGTAAGGCCTAGATGCAGCTGCTCAGACAAGGAAAACCATTCCACAAAACTGTTTACACATCGTTTTTGAGCTAATCTGAAAGCCACACAAAGTTTTGATGTCTGTAGCTTTTGACTCTGTTTTGTAAATGAATTTCTTTTGTTCCCAGGTGCTTCCACTCTATTATAATAACACCAACAATTGACCGTGGCATATTGGTGGAGAGGAAATTTCCCAAGAGTTTTTGCACATGGGTGGCATCTTATCACGATACTATGCTCTAACTGACTGAGCTCCTGAGAGCGATCTATTCTTTTACAAATGTTTATAGACATAATCTAAATGCCTAGAGCAGGGGTCATCAAATATATTTGTCAGAGGGCCAGAGTTTTACCAGACAGTCTCCAAGAAGAAAATCAAATAAAAATCTAATTTTGGCTTAACATTATGTTTAATGCTTATACTTTTTTCCATGTCATTACAAAACTGAAGGCATTTGATTCAGGCTCCCATCACCTATACCACAGTCAACCACTAGGAGTTGCTTTAATAGTGTGGACCACTATTTTCTTTTTGATTCTCACAGTTTTCTTCCTTCCACTGCGTGAGTGTGTGTGTGAATGGGCGAATGACAAAAAAACTGTAGTGTGAAGCGCTTTGGGGGTCGTAGGACCTGAGTAAAGCGCTATACAAGTATTAAAAAACTAAAAACAAAAAATTTGAAATCCAGTCATGGGCCGGATTGAATGGCTCAGCGGGCCAAATTCGGCCCGCGAGCCGCCAGTTGATGATCAGTGGCCTAGAGGCTTGATTTTATATATTTGTGGCAATGGAAGTGATTGAAACACCTGTATTCAGTGATTTGGAGAGGTGTCCCATTACTTTTGGCAACATTTTATAAGTAGCACAGAGAACCCTGCTCTGTCCTTTTCTGTCTTACTTCCTGTCTCTTTTTTCTGCTTGTTAGTGTGCGGTTAGTCTTGTGTAGGACAAATGCCTTCCTCCTTGTGATATCATAATTTAGTAACAGGATTTATAGTGTTACAGCGACAGTCTGCATTTCTCTTTTTTCCCTTTCTTGGCTGACACTTATGAAAGATGAAACAATTCACATATAATAGAAGACTACTGTGTTACATTGTCATATAGCATTGCCTATAGTTCTGCTGTGCTCACTGGGGACTTTTTTATAGAGGCAACCCAATGGCCAGATTGATGATGGTGAAACAGACAATGGTCAGCAGAGAAAAAAAAATGAGACAAGCTTTAAAGAGTCATGTTTCCTTATTTTGAGGAATTTTGAAGCGTAATTAATTCAAGAGCAAATCACCAGCAGCTGCAATTAATGACAAATACAGTATATTAGTGATAATTACCCACGAGATCTGGATCTTATCCTGGTGTGCATTACCCTTTGTGTGTTCACTCATTCAAATAAAGTAATGAAGAAAGGAAAACGTGTCTTCGAGTGCACGTGTGCAGACATGTTTAAGTCTGCCCTTTCTTTTTCTATTACGCACCCTTGAAATATGCCCTCAATCTACTTGTATCAGCTGACATTTGATATCGCTCTGTTAAGTTCTTATTGAGTAATGTGTCTGCCAGAAGTGACATCTCTGGAGAATCAACATCTTCCTTTACTCCTTTACACAAACTGTCAATGCTGAAGAATGAGGGACTGTTCACTGGCCTCCCTTTATACTAACTCTCTCAGACAGCGACAGCAGCACCTGGGCCATTTACTATTTTGTTAAAATGTCCCCCTGAGCACAGTCACCCTGCCTTGCCATTCGGAACAGAGAAATGCAGTGAGTGTGTGGGTGAATGTGATTGGGAGAGAGAGAGTATGGAAAGTCTACTGAAAAAAATGGGAAATGATTCTAAATTCAGGCAGGCTGCATTCTGGGTAGCCTCACGCCTCAACAGTTTCACTGGTTTTACATCCCAAGGGGTTAATACCTCTCACTACGCTGCCCTGCTCCAGTCTAACGATGTCAGGCGACCTCTGAGGTGTAGAGTCAGTGTCAACACATGTAAACGCTGACATATTCAAGTCCATTAAAATGTAAAAGTGTAACTTTAACTAAGAATATTCCTTCATTAAACAACTTCAGTGATCATGAAACATATGCTCAACTGATTTAAATGAATACTTTATAGTATCTTGTTTTATTTTTGAATAGCAGACTAAATAATCCAAGAATAAACAACTTTTATTGTAGATGTGCTTGGGTTGAATCTCTTGATACAGTTTACTTCTAACATATTAATCGTGTATTGATAATGTGCCATTCAAGTACAAATGTTATACCATACCATATATATTTATATAGCACTTTTTACACAACTATACGGTTGACCAAAGTGCTTAAACAGTAAAACAGAAGTAAAACAAGTACCAAGAAACTTAAACAATAAAACAATAATAAAAACAAATACAGGAGAACAACAAAAGCCAAATAAAACAGAGTTATAGTTTAAAATGCTGGTCCTCCAGCATCTATACCAGTTATTTTATTTTGTTCCTTGAGTTTGTTCTTTTTTTTGATCACATAAGCTAGTTTTGAATTTTTCATTCTGTTTTATTTTGGAGAATCTATTTGTTCTGCAAACCAACTACCATGTCTAATCAGCACACATGTACTTCTTTTTATAATTTACCTCTCCTTATGTATCCTGCGTGTCTGTTTGGTTAATTACTTATTGTCAGATTCTCCATTAAAATCATTTGGTTCTTGCCTTGTATGGCAATACCAGTTGAGTTAATTAAAGTGTATTTAGATCCATCATTGATCCATACCTGCCTGTGTTATAGTTCATTTTCATTACATACCATGACAAGTTTGTTGTAGGGGCACTAGAGCAATAGGATTGCTGAAGCAACAACTTTGTACCACAGTTACAGTATGTTGAATTTGCTTAACATTAGACATTTGGTTTCTACATAAATTATATACTTTTTTTTTTTTAAATTAAGTTAAATCTTAAAAAATTCCGTATCATTTTGGCAGGTAAACCAAAGCACTGAAACAGATATAGTGTGTCCACTCCACTGCCTGTTCTCTTTACCACATCTGCATACACTCTACCGTGTGTGTAACATGTTTTCCAGAGCCATGTATATTTAGATTCAAAAAAGTATTTCCAGAAATGCAACAAAAAAAAGTTTTACACCAACTCAAAATCCTTTAGTGTGACAGCCCCTCTCCTCCCAGTCTCTCGCTCTTTGCTATGGAAATGTAGTCAGCATGGGAGGAGTTTGTGTCTCCCCTGTTAAACCTAGCTAAATTAGGAGTTAGACTGGTTGTGGGCAAGGGGATGTGGTTGTGGTGGGTTGTGCTGCTGCCAAAGGGTGTGTCAGAGCAATTTATTAGCTTGCTAAGCACAGCTGTGTGTGAATGTGTGCAAGAGAATGTGTTCTCAGCCCTTGGCAGCTTAAGCAAACTCAATGGCTGTGGCACAGCTGCACCACTATTCTAATACGGAGTCATTATGTCCATCCACAGTGTGCCTCCAGATAATTTACAAATTTAAACACAACACACCAAGTTACTTTCAAGAAATGGGATGACGGTCTTGTGGTCTGTGCCTTTTTTTTTTTTCTCAGGCTGCATTTACCTGAAGCAATATTGTAATTTTGCTTTTCTCACTGGTTAGCTTACACCATTCAACAATATACAATACATGTGCAGTTGGTAACAGGTGCTCAAACTAAAAACATAGATTGGTCCCTCTGGGAGGATAGGTTTGTCGACATGCTGCAGTGTGCCCAGCGCGAGTGTAAGTGTGGAAATTCCCGGTTTGTGCGTAATTGCATGTTAATGACACCCCCCCCACACCCAACCCCCTTTTGTATTCAGCTGTGTGTCGAGTGGAATAGCAGCCGTCTGATCAACACGGAAAAGCGCAGTGATATGTTTTACACACACTGCCAGCACCTGCTCCGCTCCCAACTCTTCATCTTTGTTCTGAGGCCAAAACAGATGCTGGATTCACTTGCACTGCAAAATGCAACCTGCAAAACAAAAGAAAAAAAACTCTCTAATAGTGTCGTTATAGGATTCCAGTATATGCAAAAAAATAAACAAATAATAAAAATACTCTCACCCTTCTTCCACATGTGTAGTTGTATTTCCTTTATACACGAGAGCTGTACATATGTATGTATAAATATATACACTACTCACCCAAAGTCAGGGATATGAAGCTTCACGTGAACTTTCAGGATGCTCCCAAAATGCACTATAACTTTTACAGGTACCAAATTTGACCTTCTGTAAACTTTTGAATTCACACATCCAATTCTCCAATGTTTTAGTACTTATTACAGAACATGCTGTTCTCTAACTAAGTGATTAATCACAAAAAATCCCAACAGGTGTTTGATCCATGAATGTTGTAGTACAATGACAATGACATGAAAAGTTGTCATCATGATGTTGTAATTGTGACATCATCCTCAAGAGCACATGACAATTTAATGAGAGACTCATATTTTCTTTGTTGTGGCATCCTGACATATAAATGCATATGTTAATAAATAATAAATATATAGCATGACCAGATTCCCATATCCTGAACAGGAACAAGCAATGGATGGATAGATGAACCGTGAAAGGGGGTAACATCTCTACAAGCACCTATTCTAAACTAACAGCTGGTTTCAAAGCCCCATCAGCAATCTTTCGCAGTAAAGAGAGAGTTTGGGGGGGGAATCAGGATATGGCATTAGTTTACTGTCTCAAAGCTGTGGGTCCTGCTGTTCAGTATATGAAATAGCTGAAGAGAGGTGTTGTTAACAAACAATAGAATAAAACATCAGCACAAAGTTAGTGAGAAGGACTTCAAGTCACCATTGACAGACATGCGGCATTTTTAAACATCACATAAAGGAAGTCTTTGGACTTTTATCAGGGAAGGAGAATACATACACTTACTGATTCAGTAACAAAAGCAAAACAAGCTATTTTTCTCCAGCTGGTTGATTAGGTTTTACAGCAAAGGACCACACTCCGATCGACAAAGGAAACAAAGCCCTATGTTTGTCATTTGTTTTGAAAGTAATCATTGCTCAGCCAGGCACAGTAGGGTAATAAATATTTATACATCTTTTTTGGAACTGTAAGCTATATATTTTTTCCAACCTTTACTTTGAAAGCAACTGCCCTTAATGATAACACTATCATTTAAATGTCTTTTCTCTCCATTTTGCCTTGTTTTCTTTTTCCCATTATCTCCCCAGTTTGCTCCAGTTTTCTTTTTCTTTTTTTTTTTTCCACAACACAATGTTAACAAGCTCCTTTTCTGTCCTATCTCATGTAGGTGAGACAGCCCCACAAAATGACAGGGTGAAAGGGTGCTTTTTTTTTACCCATCTATGGATGCCTGTGCATGCACTTGTGTGAGTGTGTGCCTGTGCTGTGCGTCATGTGTGACCACCAGGCACTGTCAGGGCTCATGTTGCCTCAGACAGTAACAATAATCATGGGATTTGATTGCCAGTTCCCTCACCCTCTGTAATTGATGAGTCCAATATTTACTCTGTTACCTGTGTGTTGTAAACATTCATTATGGGCTTCCTTCTCCGATAGGTGAGCAGGAGAGGAGAGTGGGACACGTCCAGCCTGCAGGGACCGGCTGTCAGTTTGACTAATGACAGAAATGAATAAAATCTCATAATTACTTTAGAAAAAAAAGACAGTCTCCACCTTATCTCGGGCCAATATGCATTTTAAAAAATTTTTGGCGGGTTTATTAAATTCCACCCCCAGCCCCTGCCTCACTACAAGCCCCCCCTCCTGCCCCTCTTCCACAGTAATACATCACAGACAGAAGCAAGTTCTCAAATTTCAAATTTAATTTTCTCCTCACCATACACACACAGCCTCTGTAATCAGATTGGGACATTATTGTGTTTCTATTGACATTAGCATTGTTATTATTTTGTACTGTGTAAATATCAGTAACCGTTGTTTTGCCAGGAAGGGATTATTTTGAGAATTCATTTTATTCTAATATTTTCAGGAAAACGTCCTTTCAAGATTATATTTTGGGCATTTCATTATCAGTAGGTTTATTCTCTGGATTCTCTTGTGTTGTGTTATTATAATGTGAGCTTGGAACTATAATAAATTAGCTGTGTGAAGTTTGATGACTGCTTCACTGAAACATCGTGCAGGTGGCATCCAAAATACAAAGACTTGCTTTATTCCCCAAAAATCGGACATCAGTGATACTCATCATGCTGTCAGATGTCAAGCCACCGCAGGTCAGTCCATGCTTTTAGAGCTTCTTGTTGTGTGTACGTGTTACTAATTAGATAAGTCCTCCTCAATGCGCTTGTGTTTTTTCTATGCGAGCCCATGAGGTACAGCAGGTCTTAGGAATGAGTTGCTGTGCAGTGAAGTGAAAAGCTCTCAGCCAAATCAGGTATCCAAGATCGAGGGATGATTAATGGCAGCAGGGATGAGGGGAGAGTTGAACAGAGGGAGGATAGATATGGGAAGAGACTGCAGGGATATACAGTAGGCTCTACTTAGGCAAGTTGACTCCTCAGTGCCATTAGGCCTTAACAAGGGGCTGACTGGGAGGCGATAGTTTAGCTGTGAAATTACTCTCAGATAAACAGAAGCTTCTGCATCAGTGTAGGCCAGCTGAATACTTTTTATATGTTTGTGCACGTCTTTTCTTTCTACCTTCCAGAGATGTTCTAAAACGCGCTTGAACTCTAAACATCCACCAAAACTCTGCTTGATTCTATTTGAGTAGCTGCTCTCTAATGTCTTTTTTTTTTCTTTTTGCAAGTGGAATCCCACATAGAAGCGTGTAATATGGCATATTTGTGTCTTATGGGGGCAGACAGCTGATCGTGTCCATTTGTCATGCTGTCAAGTTAATTACCAGATTGAAAAGGAGAATGAGATTACCCCACCCCTTCCAATAGACACTCACACCTACACACTTGGAGTACACACACATAAATAGAAACCTGCACAGTAAAGTGCCATAAGGAAATTTTCAGTGTGCCATTGTAACAACTAACAGTAGTGGAGTGAAGAGCAGCAGAAATTAGGAGAGAAGAACATACGTAGGGCCTGGCTGAAGCATATAGCTTTGAATGCATAAATATATATGTGTGTGTGAGTGGGTGGGTTAGTGTAGTGAAGGTAATAAAAAAGAAGATTTTCATTTTAAGACCATCAAAGGAAAAGTGGAAATCTTTTGCCTCCTCTGAAGATCTGGTTAGAAAGTTTTTTGCTTCATTCCCCTGCTTGACGCCTACTGAGAAACCAGCTCTTAAGCACAGGTGAAAAGTAATTTTTTTTGCACTTTAAATTTCAGTGCAAAGAACTTTGTGTCCATACTTCTGTAATCAAAGAGGTGTGTTCTTTGATTATACGAGTACGGACACAAAGGAAGTGAACAGATCATTAGTGTATAATGAGCTGAAGTACTTTGGGCAGTGAGGGGGTTATTTTCAATAAATGGCGGCTTAAGAAGACGGATACATAAGAGCGGCTTCAGACATTTTTTTCTCCTCAGGTGAGTCTTCTGTCTCTGTGCTTGTTTGAAGTTTAGCATAGTTCAAACAGAGTAGCCATGAGGATTAACAAGGCCTTTTTTTGGCACCCCAGTAGACACAGCTTGAAAGTTCTTTAAGGTTCTTGTTTTGAGAACCCATGCAGAAGATCTGAACTATATGTTCATTTGAGAGCGAAGCCAGCAAAGTGTTTCAACCTTTACAATAATTCCAGCAGTAAAAGCAAGCCAACAACTTGTTTTATTGTTTTTTTTTGACAAAAATATAAAAAGGAAGCAAAGAGGACTTTGATGTTTCTGTTGTGGTCCTTAAATGAAGAGAGACAGTTTGGTTACAAACTTGGAAAACAACCCAAGACTCTTGGGAGCTAAAACAAAGAATACAGGGATATCAAACAAGTGATAAAAGTGAGATGATTCAAGTTTGTGCATGTGGAGCTAACTCATTCATTAACATTTTGATTAAACGAGGACTCTCATTTTTTTCCATCTTGCTTTGACAGCCAGGAGATTTATCTAGGAGTACTTTGTTTACCTGTTTCACAGCAGACCCTCTAATGCAACTTTTTGATCGTGTAATCATGGCGTTGCGTCATTGTCTCTCCCTGCAAGATTTCAAACAGTCATTAGCTGTTTAGTTGATACATGATGTCCAGCAAAGGTTTCTTTTTTGACATTACTGCATGAGTACAATGTCCATGTGCCAGTTATGACTTGCACAATCATTTCAGATGGATGTAGACAAAGGCCAACATGATGCGCATACCAAATTGGTGCCTTTTTACCCCACTTTGCCATCACATGATGTAGACTGGGCATTTGGAAAGGTGTCAGACATGCTGTGTGTTGCTAAAAGGAAAGCTGCTACTTGTCAGATGATGACAAGTAAGTGGCAGGCGAGGAAAAATTAAACACATCACCCTGATTTACTCCTTCTCTTCACTCGTGCTGTCAATTAGTCTCAATCAATCCTGTCTTTCCCGCTTAAAGTTGTTATGGCAACTCCAGTCTGTCTTCCCATCCGTCAACGCACGGTAAATACACCCCAGAATGTATGTTATCTCGACGTTTCTGTCAACTGTTGGCAGCAGGGGCAGCGTGTAATTGTGCTGGCACACTGGACAAAATGAACGCTGCTATATTTAATCACAACAAAAAGGGGTGGGAGTGGTCTGTCTGTCTGTGTCTATGTGTATGTCCATGCGGTGTTTTTTTTTTTTTTGGGTTGGGGTACGCAAGTCAAACCTCTTACTTGTTTTGATTTGTTAGAACATGATGGTCCCTCCAGCCTGTCTGCAACTCAGTCAACTTGTGATGGCCGATGAAACGGGGAGGGGAGGGGAGGCGAAGTAAGTCGCCTCTTCAAATGATTATACGTGATTTTGCATCTAACAACCCTTCTCTCGGCTGTATTTGACGAAAGCATGGGGTGAAGTGGTGCTTATCAATAAAGTAAGTCTGCTGCTATGTATTATTAAGAGGTGATGGCATGCAGGGTTTGCCTGGCTAAAGAGGACTTAAGTGATGTAGGAGCGACACTGTCAATCTCAGCCTTCCTCTGAGAGTCAATTAGGAGATAAACAGGGCTACATGTCTTTGGCAGTGGTGAGAAGGCTGATAGGCTGTCCCATGGATGTCCTGGGGCAAGGTAAACTGACAGTACAGCTTTGCCATCAGGGAAAGAGGCAGAGGGAACAGCACGCGACTGGCCTGCCACTTGAGAGAGTATGTGGGTTCTCATGTCGGCATGCATGTGAGCGTACACGCGTGTGTAGAGTGTGTAGGTGTGGGTTTGCCCACTCAGCTGCCTGAGTTAAATAGAGTGAATGTTGTAATGAAGCTTCTCCAGGATGAATCAGTTTGAAGGGCAATACTGATGATGGTGAAAATGATACTGAGGATAGTGGTGATGATGATAACTAGAGCTGCGATGGCTGCGAATTAGTCAGTGCTCTGCCTCAGTGCAATTGTGTTCAGAGCTTCAAATGTGCATGAATGGGTTTCGGGATGAATAACGTCTAGAAATATGTTCCTGCATATGTTTATATGCATGTATGTGAAATGCTTTAATGGATCAGTGTTGGTATGAGGAGGGGGAAATATGCAAATGGGTTCATGTTACACTCTAAAGGTAATTTATGTTCTCTGTTAAGCACATTGTGTCTGTAAGACAAACAGATATTTAGTTGTAATATTTTTTTTCAGAGAACCATATAGCTGGTGTGTGAGAATCTAAATTTTATGCTTATGAATTATGGAAATCATCAGCTAATACATACAAAAGGAAAGGCATTGCAGATCCTCAGCAATTCACTTTGTGTTTATCTGGACAATGTGTTTTAAACTAGATTCTAAAGCCATAAGTCTCACTCAGGGGAAAAATAAAGCCTTCATCAGTTATGTAAATATATTTAAGTTGTGCATCAGCAGTGGCTTATTTCATATAATTAAGTGTGTCAATATAATGAGATAATTTTCTAATATCTTCTGTCTCCACATCATTTCATTTATGCTCAATACTTAGCTGTCAAAAAAAAAGAAAGAAAAATCAACAGATGAATTTTAATGAACAGCGGGCCATTATTACCTTCATTATTTTCCAATTAGCAAACCGTATACTGCATTAGCTTAGAAATAGCAACAGCTATGCAATGCCATAAATGCACCTCATCTTCTATCTGTAAATAAGAAGAAACTTAATACCAGCCAGTAAAAGACTCTACAAAGGAAAGATCATTGTGAGTGCACTGCATGAGAAACAATTCCACTGAGCCTGGATAAAATGCATTAAAGTTAATGAAGTGGTATGGTAGCCCATACTAAGAGTCATCAGAGGCAGGAAAAAGCAGCATATGTGAATTAGAAGCATTTCCTTTGCAGCAGGACTGCAAAAAAAAAAACTCTGAGGAGAAAGAAGAAAACTAATCCGTGTGTTTTTATCTTCATATAGCAACAGGCAGACCAGTCACATCATTCTGTTTGAACAACAGACCAATTCACCACAGATCTTTTTGACTTTTGTGCAGGGAAGGCACAGGTGCGTTAACAAGGGCAACATTCCATTTATCAGATGTTCTGGTTTTAAAAAATATATTTTACTGAACAACCAACATGCACTGCTGCAGAAGTGGAATGCAGCCCTCGTTAACACACCTGTGCCTTTCCTACTCTTAAAATGAGTTACAGTCTGTCATGACATCTAAAAAACTTACATAAGACCATTTCTTGCATGAGTCTGGACATGTAGAAGAGCCGGAGACTCTAAAAACAAAACTGGGTATTATTTAAATTTTAAGAAGCATAATTTATACAATATTTCATGTGTTTACAGTAAGACTTTAACTTAGTGTTGGTCTATTCTAAGTATCTAGTGTTGTGAAATTTTAGCTTCTTTGTAGACGTAGAGGAGGTTATGCAATTTTTTTCTGTTTGTTATCATCATTGAGCATGTTGTAAGTGTAATAAGAGCGCCACCCATCTCTTCTCTCGGCTACTGCTTCTCCGATAAATGCACCCTCCATGGCAGCAATTTTCAGTTGAAACACATCTATGTAGCGTTTGACCTATTTTCTGCACACTTGCACGGTTTGTGTAAAAGGGGGTGAAAAAAATACAGAATAAACCAGAATAAACAGTGTCACTGTATTTGGGTCAACTGAGTTATTTGGAGGGTTAAAAAGAGCCGTCATCCAATGCATATGTAGCGTGAAATGCAAGTGGCGGACGAGTGACACTGTCAGCTCGTTTTCTCCACCTTGTCTGTTGGACGCAGAGCGTAAGAACTGGTTGGCTAGACAGGCGGGGGGCTACGGGGTCATTGTGTGTGTGTGTGTGTGTGTATGGAGAGATGCCCTGAGTGAAAATACCCTTTTCTGGTAGCAGCTGTCAGATCCACCAGAGCAAAGCAGAGGACAGAACAGCAGGTCTAGCCCGGCCCCACCCAGACTCAAGGCTGCAGCAGAGGGGTTAAAGCACGATTTGGACTATCTTCCAACATCGAATGCTAAGATTGAGGGTTCTTCTGATGGGTGGCCACACTGAGCCATGACGGGGGTCTCAGCACCCGGGTAGCTTATTGTTTAACACATTGCTCATCTCTTTTGTTCTCCCCAATGTAGATTCTATGCACAGCAGTGCAGAGCACACACACCCAGCAGTGTCCTGGGACGCCGGCTTTGTCAGGGTGTCACTCGCCTACGCAGCATCTCAGCATGGTTCACCACTGTGCGTGACAGGAGATGCAGACCCCATGAAGAGGGATTAGCACTGCACCTATTGTCTGAGGGCAGTATGGTGTTGGATTTGGCTGCATGGCTATTCAAGCACTGTATTTCTATTCTTTGGCACTTGACAGAGACGCTCAGTGGCCCCACTTTTGTTCCCCTGCAGTATCAGAATGTGTTCATGTCATGCCCCCAGCCAGGTCCCTTATTATCTCAGTTGACATGACAAGGAAAGGTGCGATGGTGGATTCTGTTATATCTGTCTGCTGCGTGACCTGCGGGTTAGAATTTAAGGTAGAAGCTTGCTACTCATGCATAATTTACTGTTGATTCTCTTAACGCTGTAAGGGGAGCATGTTGACCAAGACTTGACCTGAGGTCGGATTTGACATTGTGAATACAAGATTGCGTAATTTCAGAGAAATTGTTGTTGTTTTTTTATTGTATTTGCAGGTTTCTTTCATTGAAAGCAAATCTTGTTAATTTGTACGAGAGAAATCAATAAAAATAACCAAATGTGACATATTTATTAGATCATAAATATTTTTATTGCTATTTAGTCTCAAATCCCTCACAAAAATTGAATTTTTTTTTTTGTAAATAAAAGAGCTGTCAAGACTTTACCTTTGCTTAGCTGGGAGTAATGTGGTAATGGATGTTTAATATACTTCGCTGTGTAACGTGTATGTGTTCAGAGGCCAAAACCCTTTGCTCAGCCCCATAGCACTCTTTTCTATGTTGAGAGAGCAGTTTGGGCATGTAAACCGCTGTGGAAAATGGTGATGGATGGCTCCTTGTTCACTCATAGAATAGAGAGGTAGTGGAGTGTGGGGTTCTTTTTTTTCTCTTTTAGATTAAGGCAGCAGCTCAAGGAGATACAGGTTTACAGTAAATGTATTTTTTCCCTGCTGTGCTCTATGAAAAAGCTTTTTAACTTCTGAATTTCTTATATTTTGACATTCAGGGCCACTTTTATACTAACTCCATCAACTTCTTCTTTTCATTTAACTCTACTTCCGTGCTTTCAAACACAAAGTGCAAATTGTCTAAAATGTTGTGTTGCTCTTGTCTCATTATTTAAGACAACGAGAATATTTATCCGTGCTGAGAAGCAGTAATATACTTTCACATGCTCTCAGATTATATGATCTTTCTGCAAGTGTGCAAGCATTGCCAAAGCATGAGCTGATGTTGATGATACAGTAAACATTGTGACATTATCTGGGCTTATAGCTGAATTGCAGACATGTGTTTACTATCCACTATCCTGGTCTAAGTTTTTAGTTTCCTCCACAGATCTGTTTATTGGAAGATTTTCTACATACCTTCACAGAATATGTTGGAAAAAAAGGAGATGAATGTGCTTTGCCAAGCAGCGATTTAAGACAAAAAACTCATCTTTTTTTAGCTAGTACTGACTTACAACTGCTTCTCATTTCTGAGGATTATGAGGAAACAATTACAGCAGAGTTTAGGGAATACCATCTTTTGTTTTCGACTTTTTTCATCTTAATTTGCTCAGTTGTTGTAGTGCTGATGTCACTGAAAGGTGAGCAAGTAGGTCATGGGCAACTCAGAGGTCTTACTGGCCTTGATCCCTGTCAGAAAGCCATAATGAGGAGGTTCCGCTTTCTCCATCAGCTGGGACTAATAGCCTCAATAAAAGCTCTGATTGCAGCCACTTCACAACGCCCTCTACATGGCAGACTGGCTCAGTAATCTACTTCTTCACGTACAAACTGCCATCTACTTGTCCTCATTTCCCACATTTGTCAGTGTGTCAGTTTGACTGTCCTCTCAACAAATTACTGGAGTCTGTAATGTAAATCACATATAAAAAGGGAATAAAATCCCATTTATGTTGTTCTGAACTGTCACACAAACAGGAGAATAAACGGTTAAAGGACAACATTGTTATTAAATGGTCATAAAAGATTTTTTTTCTCCCTTTTAGTGATGTATGTATGTGCACTCACCCGCTAAAAGCTAAAGAGGCAGAAATCTTTTTATTTTAACTTAAAACTGTTAGCGACTATTGAAACATTTTATATAGAAGCAACAGCAATGGAATGAAGGTTTACGTGCAAGAACTGGCTTTTAGATCAGGATTTTAAGTTTATAATTTGGTCCACCAATTTAAATTTTTCATTTGGAAGAAATTTGTCTTGCAACAGCTAACTGTGCATCATTTCAGTGTAAACATGCATGTGAAGCAGTTGCCATGAATGTTTTTTATTTACATTAAGTACTTTAAATTAAGTACTGTAGATGCTGGCCAGCCAACAAGTTAGCATAACAACTTGTTAGCAACAAAATAAAAAATAATAAACACAATGAAAAAACATTTAAATACCGTTTAACGGTTATTTAACAGGCATTTTAGTATAGTTGTTAGGTATAAAAAGTATACTGCATTGCACAACAGCTGTTTTTTGCTGTTACAAATTATTATTATTATTATTATTATTATTATTATTATTATTATTATTATTATTATTATTATTATTATTATTATTATTATTGTTGTTGTTGTTGTTATTGCATTGTTATTGCAGCACAATTTAAAATACTCTGAAAGTATTTTGTGATCTTACCGCCCATCACTTAGTGCAAAAAAAAAAAAGTAGATTTATGTTAAGAAAAATCTTATTGGGATAGGTTTATAGGTTTTCGAAGTTGTGATTTTTATTTTTTATAATTTCTTTGGTTTCAAAAAGTAACTTGATATTTCTATAACATTGACATAAGAACAAGTCTGCTGTTGAATCATTCTGGTTATATATAAGTCCATATTAGGGTTTATACAGTAAAATAGAAAATGTAAAAAGTACAGGTTGTACATGTATCTATGCAGCCAGGCTGCTAAACATTAATCTCCTTATAAAAACTTGGCTTTGTGTTTAAATGTGAAAGAAGAGAACATCATGTCTTTTTGTTAAAGCCCTGCTTCACAACAGCAGGGTGGCTCGCTCCTTTGAAACAATGTCACTTCAGCCCTGGCTGTGACTATACACTGATTTAATGCTTTAAGATATTGATTTTTTTTTTCCAAAAAAACTGCTTTTTAGTTGCTATTTATTTTTTAGAAATCCCAGTCTGCGAAAAAGTAGCTACTATAAATGAATTTGCGAATCAATTGTTTCTTGTTATAGAGATCTAATTCGTTTTTTTATGAATGTAAACACTATAACTTTATTTTTTTCTTAAAATAAAAATGAGCCAGAAAAAGATTTTGTCATCAGTTTGTTAGCAGCAGTAGAATCGAAGCTTGAACCAGACATGACATGAATCTGGATGACACGTCCTGTAGGTTGCTTCCAGTTAACTAGATCACCATTTTCATTTTCAATCAGCCCCATAATTAAGGAGAACCAACCCAGAAATTATCAATCAGTTAATTACTGGGATGCTGCATAACAAATCCAGCTCATGATTGGATCTCAGTGGCTGCCCTCACGAGGTGCATCCATCCGCCAACTGAAACCAGGAGGATGTGACTTGACCAGAGAAAAAAATGGTTTAAAAATGTCACATGTTTTTAAGAAATTGTAGAACATACGAAGGTATTACAAGCTAGATTTACTTATTTATTCACTTTAAATGATTATGTCGGTCTTGTTAGCTCTCCGTGTACATTTTCTGTGTCTTTTTTTATTATCGCAATTAGTGTCCCAATAAATATGTTAACATAAAAATGCAACCACTCTAGAAACTATAAAACTAGAAGTAATTTTATGATAGATAACAGTATTTAGTGGTTTTCTTGTGTTTGAAAACAGAAAATTCAAATGATGGTTTATCAAAAGTAATATTGACATTTGATTTACTAATCGTCAAACTTAAAACATTTCCAATCCTCCACCATGCCTTTTCTACATTGTTTGATGAACTTTTTTTGCATCTCATGGGTGTAAATGCTCTCCTGAAGAGCCTCAGCATGAAACTCTGCACACTACTGAATGATATAAAAGAAGAATCTGTAAGTTGTATAGTGCAGGACGTCTTCTTCCTATCAATATATTTTCACTGGTCCCTCTGGGGACAAAATGCACAACTATTTCCTGATGTGTTCAGCATACAGCTTATCTATACAAGAAAAGTTCATATTTATTCTTCTGTTACATGTTTGTGTTTATTCTGCTGTTCTTGAAATCAGAAATGATATGCAGCTTCAGTTATTTATTATGTCATAGGTGACGTGATCAAGAACAGATCATTACACATACAAGCATCTGCACTGGTTTTTTTAAAAGTCCGCCCTTAAATAAAGACAATTTCATCATTTTGCATGTTAGCAGTAACACTGGTTTAATTACATTTGTTGCTTTTTTAATATGTTTTTTCTGGTCATGTGTTGTAATTAGTTTCCTTATGGCTTGTTTGAGCATAACACAGATTGCACAGTGCCACAAACCTGAGCTTGTTCCAACATTTCTGAAATGACCCCATATCTGGCAACTTCAAGATGTTTTTTTGGGATCTGCAGAAGCTGGAATGCAGCAGGGTCCTCTGCTGGTGGCAGACAGGAAGGTGTGGAGAGGGAGGCGGATGAGGTGGAGGAGGTTTTTGGAGAGAAGCTTGAGAGGCCAAATCACCAAATCTGGGCCCAGGGTTTTTTTTTGGCGGGCAGCAGAGTGTGAAATTTACAGAATTTCTCATGTTGCTGGTTGCAGCTGCCTTTTTGCTTATTGTACTGTTAAACAGTAGAGAGCTGGAACAAGTTAGTGGAAGAATGCAGATGTGATGCTTTGCCAGCTTTTCTTTAAAACACAAAGATTTAAATAGATGAGAGAATTGATTGATTGTTTCTGACTGATATCACTTTAGTAGGAAAAACATGTTACATTGTGTTATTCCAAGTTGTTCAGTTTAGTTTAGCAGCATTTTTAGTATATCTGGAGGGGAAAAAAGATTCCAAAACACTTTCTAAAGTCTGCTTTCAGAGTTGGTTTTCCATTTAAACATGAACACTAACTTATTTGTGGGTTCTTTTTGTTTATTTATTTGCTCTGCTTTTACTTTCTGTCTCCTTTCTTAAACCTCAAACCGCTGGTGTTTACATGGAAGTCAGGTGGCAGTCGAGCGGCATGCCTAATTTGCAGCAGACCCAGTGTTTTCTTTACAAATTGCAGTCACATATCATTTAGTTTCTTTTTATTATTGGAAAGGAAAACAATCAGAAAACCTCAAATGGAGAGGGGATCGGGGGGGGTTGGGGTACACATACTATATCGGTCTCATCCCAGGCTCCGGCTACCTTCCCAGTTCATCTCCCTCACCGTCTCTCCTCTGCCAGGATTTTCTGGAACAAATGCCTTCTTATTTTGACGGCCTGCTGCTTGTCTCGGTCAGTTGGGCATCAGGTCACAAATGTTCACACACCCAAGGGGACAAACACACACACCTCAGGTGATTGATTCATTTGTAAGCGGTTAGCAATTGAGGTTAGCACAAACCCACAGCTGCACACTTTCTGTCTTGTCCCTCTGCTACTGGACTTTTTCATTCATCTCTTTCTTCCCCCACTTCACTCTACTTTGTTTTTGTTTATTTATTTTTTCTTTAAGTTTGGAGAAGGAAACAATAAGAGAGCAAAGAAAGAGAAAAAATCCCACAAAACTGAGAATAAGAAACGTTAAACCTGCTGGAGTAATAGCGCTGGTCTTTGTCCTGCTCTCATTATTTTCACTTTGATTACAATCTGGAGGAGCTCAAGTTACCCTAATTCGGCCGGCTGAGGCTCTGGCTGAAATTGTGCTATGTTGAGTGATGGTTGTATGGAAGCTGTTGGGGGTGGAGGGGCGAGCCATGGCTTGATCAGGTGTGGAGAGAAAAAAAGAAGGGGGGGGGATCAGAATAACCGCCGAATAAATATTATTGCAAAACAGAGGCAATATCTGTGGTAATATCGTAATAAAAATGCAGCAACATACTGTAATATCCAGAGCAAATTTCAGACTCATCCGGCATGGAGATGTAAACGATGAGACCAGCCGTGTAATTCTTTCAGGGGAGCTTTCATGCCAACAGGACGTCTTGTTTATGCCAGAATGTTGAGAAATGGTTTCGGTGTTGCACAGTGCTCAGTGGATGGAAGAACAGGAAGCATGCTGGGATTCTCTGGCCAGTGACGGCGGTACCAAAGGAGGAGAGTGAGAGCTGAGTACGCTGATACCTCAGGGCCGACCACAACGAGACTCTAAGCTCTTGTGAGGCCTAGTCTCCATATAGCACTAATCACAACCTCCTGCTCCCTCCATCTGCTCTTTATCAGTGGCCTTACATTACCACTCTACACATGCTTTACCTCCATCCTCTTTCCCTCTGGCTATTGATCTCACTATCTCTTAACCTTCTGTGGCTTCATCCTTTTTTGGTTTATAGATTTTTTTTCCCCCTAGCTGCTACTGAAGCAAGTCTTTTGTATGATTGTTGCATTTGCTACATTATCCACAATCAGAAAGTTTTGTTTCATTTGCATATCAGTGTAAAAATATCAGCAATCTTCCTGGATTTAAATCAGCAGCAAAACATGAAAACAAAAGAATATCAAACGTACTGCGCAGTGAGGTTTTCAAGCATATGAACATATTTAAGATGTCAGTGTTTGGTTGCTTTTTGCTTTCAGACCAACATCTATATTTGTTAGTTCTGTTTTGTGTTTTGCTCCAATGGCTTAGCTGTAGCACGTGTATGAAAAAAAAAAAACATATCGTACTCAATCTTTATCCCTGTTTTATTTTCCCTCTTGCACAATGCCTCCCTGTTAATGTCCCTCCTGCCTGCTGGTCACAGCATGTAATCAGATGTAGATGGCAGAAAGTATGATCAGACAGATGTGAGGGTTTTTTTTAACTATGATGCCACTGTCACTTCAGTTATTAGCCCAGCTCACATGTACTATAGCTGTGCTGGATTTTGCTGCCCTTAATGATAAGATTAGAGTTACTAATTAAAAAAGGGAAAAAAAAAACAATATTACGAGCTGCCCTAACGCTTCTCTGGGTGGTGATGAGTGAGGGCAAAGTTATTATTCTTTTGAACTCCTGCAGTGTGGGGGAAAGGCGGCAGACATTTAAAGCAGCATGACGTTTAGTGTTTGTTATTTCTGTTTTACTTTTTTTATTTCCCGGCTCTGAGATTTATGGCTCGATAATTGTTTAAACTTTTCTGTTCTTTTCTTTCATTCTATTTTTTTTTTGTTCAGAGAATTGTTGCTTATTCTTGTGCTTGTTGGAGATTTCTGCTTCAGTCTTTCTTAGTCTGTTTATTTCTTCGACAAGAAAGCTTGACAAGTTTTTTTAATCATTTATGAATATTTTATAATTCATTTAAGTTATTTGAGTCTTTGTTCATTGGCTCATATTAGGTCCCATATGTAACAGAGGCTTCGGACTGATTATTTTCTGCTTTTGACTGATTTGCCTCAGAATTTTTGATCTCTGTCACAACTTTTAGTCTTTTTTTTCCAAATTCGTGGAACTTTTAATACATTTTTTCATACTTACCAACACAATGTAGATCACCCACCAAGCTATTGGCAAACTCCTCATCCAGCCATTAAATCATTTGTTTCTGTTTCCTGTCAAGCGTGACTGCTCGACAGCCCATCCGGATAATTAAAACGACCTTTAAACATTATGCTGCGGCATTCCTAATATTTTTAGCCTGGTCATTATTCCCAATGCACAGATGTGGATTGTCAAGGAGGCAACGAAGACCTGACAGCATCTCATTCCTATTGTTCATTTTTAGTGGAAAGAAAAAAAAATTATATGTAGTAGGTGATGGGCCTATTTCCCAATTTACTCATTCAAATGTCAGTTTTACAGACAAATCGCACCAAGGTGGGGCTGATTTTTGGAGCTGTTACAGCCTGTCAACACTGTGAGAGCAGAGTCATTAATCACCATACATTTGATCAGAATGCAGCAAACCTCTACTGTTTCCTGTGATGGAAGGACAATGGAAGGCTGTGTTAGATCTTGTTCCGCTAATTGGGTTAGTCCAGCTAATGGCCATTTAGATGGAGGATAACAGCGAGGCATTTTGCTCCATAAATGTGATGATGGATGCTGAAGCTATCATGTATTTAAGATGATAAAAAATAAATAAAAGCTGGCACAATGCTTCCTTCTAACTTTTTTAGGAATATGTTAAAAAAAATTCAACCACAATTTAGTTGCAAGTTAAATATTTTTTATGTATTCACATGCAGACATTTTGGGGTTTTTTTGTTGTTTATTTCATTCCTCCCACTGTGTGAAAGGGTCTAAAGTATCATAAAAACAATGTAAAAAAAAAAAAGGAGAAAGAAAAAGTTGCACAGTTTAAATAGAAGTTCTTTCTACTTGAAGTAGAAATGTTTTAGTGAAATCCCATCACCCACTTCTCTGTTCTCTCATAATTTCAGCCCACAGAGCCGTTTTAAATGACATTTTACCTCTGACTCATTTGAGAAGAACAACAGCCCACTGTACAGAGACATGGGAATAGAGAAGGGAATTAAAATTACAATACCTGCATGCCCAGCTGCCCAACCCGGATTGCTCAGCTGTTATATGCTTCTCTATGCAATATCCTGCCACTGAGCTCTGTGCAAGGCAC
Source organism: Pachypanchax playfairii (assembly GCA_006937955.1). NCBI lineage: Eukaryota > Metazoa > Chordata > Actinopteri > Cyprinodontiformes > Aplocheilidae > Pachypanchax > Pachypanchax playfairii. The sequence continues at coordinate 9,068,954 of SSNP01000004.1, read as the reverse complement.
GCTAATAATGGAGCCGTCTCCGGCGTACGGATTTGCTTCTGCAAGTCTCGAAAATTGGAATAGTCAGAACAGATATGTGAATGTACCCACTAAAATGGGCTAAGGGGCTTTATATTCCCCAATCAGGGTCACTGTGGGAGTTTTTGTGGTATGTAGTGGAAACGACCGCCCAGTTATAGCGAATACTCGGCCAGCTTGAGACTCCTAAAATAACCACATCTGTGTGGCTCTTTAAGAGTTACTAAAATCAAAATGATTAAGAAAAGAACAGACTGTCCGGTGTCCCTGGTTCAGCGTGGCTCTGGAGTGGCGTTTCTTGTTGGCTGCCACTGCAGCTTCTAGGCCCATTATTTCTTTCCAAATGAGATAGAAATGACGTTTGTCCTCCGCCATGAGCGAGCAGCCGCTGAGATGAGGAACAGGCCCACTGCTTCACGCAGACTAAAGTGACAGGCTACATGACATCACTTAGCCAAAATGGATTGCCACTTTAAAATGGGGACAGTTGTGCCCAGTTTAAGCAGGATTCTCACTGGAAGACAATAATTGACACTGAAAACAGTTCCATGTATTTTCTTTTTCCTTTAGTTTTGGCAGCAGTGGCAAACCTTTGTTGGCATCGTTACCTTCCTTCTTGGATTTGTTTGGGAAAAAAAAAATGAATCAAAGGAAAGAATTAGCACTCCTTAATTAGCACTGGTGACAGTTTTTTGCAACATCCCGCTGTGTTTAATAACTTACATTCATCTGCATTTCCCAGGTATGATATTTAGCAAGTGAAGATTACCTTTATGGCTCCCAAAGACTTTTTTTCTGCCAAAACCTCTTTAGTTAGAGTCTCGACAAAGAAGATCTGGGGCGTCCTGGAGTGCCTTTGCAGATTGGGTTTGCTTCCCACAGATCTCATCAGATCCCAGTAGTTATCTGGGGTGTTTAGAAGCCAGCTGAACACCTCGGACTCTTAGTCATGTTCTTGCAGCCAATTCTAAGAGTTTTTTTGTAGAGCCCACTGCATTTTGCTAAAAAAAGGATTGGAGTTGGGTGGAGGGGGGTTGCTGTTGTCAAGAAGTGTCCTTACCAAGCACAGAGTCAAACTGTCTGTAAAAGTGCATGTCAAAGCAACATTGATGTCAAAGTCAGGATGCAGGTTTTTCCCCGAGAGAATTTGTTGTAACAAGATGAGCAGTTTGACTATTTACATGCATCATAACTGTAAGTGTAAGTGTATTTGTTTAGTTTGATAATATATATTTATGTTGCTCATACTAGTTATTTAAACAATCTTTTAAAAGATTTGCATGTGAGAAAATAAAGTGACCTCCCCCCGTTCCATCTTCCCTTTGTCGGGGTTGACCTGTGCTCCACTCAGGCCCTGGGGGCTTTCGCACACACATGGCCTGATCTGCTGCTCCTGGACATTTTTGGTTTCCTTCCAGCTTTTAAATACACACATTCATACTAACGGGCACACACTTATTCTCACCACATGAGCACATCTGGTTTCTAGGATGTCCCTTATGAATGCAGACCTTTTAGATGGTGGTGCAGGCAAGCTGCTGGTGTTAATGACTGCTCCTCGGCTCCCGGGATGAAAATAAGGGAGAAGATGCAAAACAGAGGCAGCCATTGCTTCTAAGAGGTAACCCAATCCATCTAGCAGGAGCTACGTGTGTGTGTGAATAAATGGCCAAAGGGGGTTGGCCAACTAAAAAGATCCTTGGGGTCAGGAGAAGCTGCCACACCGCCAATGCGCCTCTGTGCCAGGTCTGGCTTCCTCCCAAAATCGCAGAGAGGTCAGAGCAATTTCCGTAAGTCAGGAGCAGGTCAGGGTCCCACTTCCCCTACATATCAGTCACTGAAGGATGAGGAGGAGAAGGCAAGGCCTGGTCTTTGTAGAATTACCTCCTCTGATCCCCAGAGTGTCAGGGCTGCATGGAAAGTATGTCGTTGTTTGCCAGGGCATGAGGTTATAGGAGGGGAAATTTGAACCAGAGACTGTACTTCTCAGTCTGCAACTTGAAATGTAATTATTTCATTCATAATTGGTTGGGAATTTCAACACAGGTGTCATTATCTTCCTGGGTATTGGCATGGTCCCACATGCTTTCTGCTGGGTTGTTCCTTAATGTCTGAATGTGAACTGACCTCACTTGGCAGCAGTAAGTGAACAGAAATGCCTTTTCTCAGGAACTGAAAGGGAATACTATAAGGACGGGGGTAAAACCCTAAAAAGAGCCCTATAACGATTTTGGTAGTTTGCAGATGATTTACCCGGTATTTACCTGATTTGTTTTAACAAAAACCTTCTCAAAAAGGTAAATAAAACCCACCAAGTTCATGAACTGCTGCACCATTAAAACATGCAATAAGTTTAATGTAGTGACTTCATTTAACAAGCAAACAAGTAACCCCATCAATAAATTAAATGTTCTTATCTTTGAGTTCGTCTCGATCCCTTGATAGAATTAAAATGTATTTGGAGTGGTGAAGCTCTCTATTTGACAGACATTTCTGGGAACTCCAGTCACGATTAACTATAATGAAGTTGGAAATCCCTTCGATTTCCTGCTAATTTTGACTGTCACTCCACTTCACTAAAAGTTTACACAAGAACAAGAGAAAGCCAGCAGAAATTATATTGTCATCAAAAATGGAAGTGATAAATAGGGTTTTAATATCTTCAAAAGGACATGGAACTCAGTTTAAGCATCCATATAGCCTAAAAATCTGATTCGAGAAGCTCAGATTTACAGACATTTTAAATCATTCAATGTGAGCATTGAATGCTAATATTTATGAAAGAGAAGGTAATTAAAAAGAGAAGATAACAGTTTCATCAAGTCTTTCCTGATTTATCTTGATGAGAATGTGTTGCAGCATATTTCCTATTTTTTTTTTTTTTTTTTTTTTTGAAAAAAATTCATCTATCAAGATTTATTAAGTATTCATTCGTACATTTAGAAAAATAGAAAACAAGTGTACATGTGTGGTTTGCCACTTAAAAATTGTAACTGATTAGGATCAAAATCAAGTTTTTTTAAAGTGTTACATTACAAATAAAGCAGTCTGCTCTGTTTTTAATTTAATTCAGTTCATTGTATTTACGTGAATCCAAGTAACAGTATAAGTCAGACAGCATGCTTCTGGAAAACTGTGTTTAAAATTGCACAAAATAAATGTAAAAAAAAAAGAAGAATTCGACTACTTCCATCTTCTTCCCACTTCTGTCTGTTACAATAAAACATTTCAATAGATGTTTGATTAAGTTCGGACCGTACAACGGAGCAAACGGCCGGTCCTGCATGTCACTCGAGCTGTTGATAACAAAAACATTCACCCTAAGCACCGCCGAGCAGTTACCACATGATTTTATGAGAGCTGTGCTCATTTATGAGTGCAATCAGATGCAACCCAGTGCCCCACAGGATGTCAGTGTTAGCGCCCCTCTTTGTCCGATGATGATGGACTGTCAGCTCAATGGCGTTATTGTAGCTGTAGTGGCCATCTGGGGAGTAATACATTGATAACAATATCAGCTCATAAAGATGGGCTGTTGGAGGAAAGGTCACTCCCTTTCTTACCCACACAGTACCTGACTGCCTCCCCTCTCCTTCATCTCATGATTCCTCCCTGAATTCTTCTTTTTATCGCCGGCTTTCTGTGCTCCTCTTTTTTTGCTCTTTTGGGGGTGACGACGGCTGCACCTCAGTGAGTGAGGAAGCTAGAATGTCATGTTTTAACTGGAGGTATGTTGACAGGCCAGACAGAGGGAACAGATGGCAGCATGACATGCCCAAGGTCATCTGGCATGCTGCTGCCGAGACTGCTGGATTTGAAACCAAAACCCTTTTCTTTCTTTAGGAATTCTCATCTTTCACCTCCATTTCTTACCTTCATAACTTGCTCTTTTTTTAGGTTTTGGTCTCCAACCCATCTCGTTTCTTCCTGTACTCCTTTTGTACATTTATCTGCCTCAATATGGGTCACAAAACCTCCTATCCAGGCTGCTGCCTATCTCTTCTCAAACACACTACCCCCTAAACTCTTTTCATTTCCGTATTCACAGAAAACCACACACAATAATTTGCATTGTTGAACATTTTTTACTCTTTTTTTTTTGCTGTGCACACATGTTAATTTGGCGCTATATTCCAAAAGTGTGCACCTTTGTCTTTTGAGGTTTTGCCCCTAACAACACTGCCAGCACATGTGTAGAACTAATCCAAAAGAGTTTTAATTACCTGTGCAGCCATGCCTGGATGATATTGCTTTGGAAATCCAAGGTACAGTAGGCATGCCGCGTCGCAGCACATGGCCTTTTTGTCTTCAAGCTAATTTCCATCAGAAGCAAAAAAAATAGAGGAAAGGAATGAAAAGTGGTTAAAGAACAAAAAGTTTGAAGCAAAAGGAAGAAAACTGCTATTTCTGCTTGTTGCCCTTCCATCTTTGCAGGATTTTTTTTTTTTTTTCTTGAGAGGTTGTAGCAGAATCCCATGAAGAGTGCAGTATATTCTCCTTCCCCAAATCTTGTCAGAAGTGTTCGTTTCAGCTCAGCAGGCAGAGCTGTTTGTCCCAAAACAACATTCACTTCTTCTGCGATAAAGAAAACATTTCAATGCTGATGCAAAAAAGCAAACTGGGAGGGTAAAAGTCAAGTGAGCAACACAGATTTTTTTTTTGCAAGCGGCAAACAGCAACTGTGAGACTTTTGTATGGTGATTATTTATTTAGCATATGTTCGTCACTATCTTCTTTTAAATGTTTTTGGTGTTCTGATGAGATTTCATCAGGTAGTTTAGAACTCCAACAACCTGCTCACACTTGAGCACAAAAAGTGGTCCGTGCAATGTAACGAGGTGAGGAGGAAGACACCGTGACAAGAGCTGCATCCCAGCGTGACATTTCCTCCACATCATGAGCAGCTCTAACAAACAAACATGTACATTTGTATTTGAGAGATATTGCTCAGCTAGGCCTCAATTCCCAGCTCCTACCACACCCCTACCCCCCCCTCCAATCGCCTCCCCCTCGATCAGTGACTCAAAACAACCTGCGTTGTGTTTATTAGCATGTGTTTACGTTTGTGTTTGTAGTCACTGGGAGCTGCTGCGAATGCCGCTGCTGTTGCTCGAGCTCTGTGATTACGCTTGTCGTTTGTTTACTTATTTATTTATTTTGGCAAAAGGGAAAAAAAAAAAAAAAAAAACGGGCTGCCTGAATATTAACAGCAAAACAAGGCCGAGGCTGATTACACTCGAACACAGCGTAGAAGGCAGATCTCTATCTGGGGTGATGCAGCATCAAAATCATGCTGGGAGAGAGAGAGAGAGATGAAGCATGGAGATGGGAGGGTGCGCGTGTGTGTGTGTGCGTGTGCGTGTGCATGTACGTGTGGGGGAGGGGGGCTGTTTCAAATCTTCTCATCTACAAAGGTTATTTTCTGAATAGTAAGTGTTTCAGCATAAAACCGCATGTTTTTCCTTGAATAGAAACGTGCAGAGCCACAAACGGCGAGCATATGGATGTATTTATGGCACAACTGTGTTCTTGCAGTGTTGTATGTGCAATGTTGAAACTCTTTTCTCTTTTTTTAGCTACTTTTCCCAGATTTTCAAAGAGGAATTTTACTCAGTGCAAAAGGTTGTATTATTATTGTAAGTAAACATTAGAATCATTTGTCACAGTTGCACTCTCACCTTTTTTTGCTTGGTGTTATTGGCAAATGTGAGTTGTTGTTTTTTTTTTCTAAAAGTTTTGAGCAAATCAGAAAAAGTGAGCTGAATTGGCTCACCGTGTGGGCTGAGGCAGAAACACTTGATGGTAGTCAAAGTTCGAGTTCAGATTGACGTCTGGGTGAGGAATTTGATTTTGTGAACAGCTCTACAGTTGTTGCTTTGCCCATTAATCATCCATCTCTGGAGACAGGAACTTTAGTGTAGCACATGGCCCTCTCCGTGTCGCCACGACCGACTGAAAGCCCAAACCCAGTGTTCTTGAACAATAGATGCCCCGGCATGACACCATTTTAGAGGAGAGTGCGTGTGTTGGTGTGTTTGTGTGTGTGTGTGGGGGCCAAGATGGATTCTTGAAAGTACAGTGACACCTAAAGGCCTAATCCTACAGGGCCTCTCTGTCTCTTCCCCCATCGCTGTCTCTGTAGCATTCGAGTCAATGACATGTTGAGATTTGGAGGGAAAACTGATGACTTTTCACTTTTACTGCACTTGATACTTTCAAGCGCTTGTATGGGGCATCAAATTTTTCAACTAATGACATGCCTAAGGCTGCCTGCAGGTAGAGTGGCATTTTTATCTATACACCTGAGCATCTGATTGGACAATGAGCATCAAAAGTAGCAAAAAAAAAATTGAAGCAGTGCCTTAATTTATTTGTTTGTGAAATTGAATTTTGATTTATGCTTCTGTCTCCAAGCTGCTTTATTCCTTACACTGTTTCATTTTTAAAACTGGCTTTATTTTGAAAATCGTGTCCACAGTGAATTTTCTGAAAATAAAAGCATAGTTTTGCGCTGAACATTATGGTTCAATATATAATTTTACTAAATTATCATTTAAACAATGTGCATTTTTTTGATTTATAAGTTTGAGAAGACAATTTTAGAGTAGAAAAAATACTTTTTTTATAGATGAAGCCATTAAATTACATATCTTTTATTTCTTCTGTAATTTTTAAAGCGCTCACACTGTCTATTTTATCTACAACACATTTCTCCTGCAGCACACACTCCTATAAACACACATTCCTCATCTGAACAGTATTACTGTAGTTGGGAGATACTCAGTGGGCAGCCCTTTGATCTCGCCTCGTTTCTTGTGTCTGCTTTCACGGCCAGCTCTGCATGCAGAGCCCGTTTTTAATATGGCCGCGCACCCTGGGTCCCTGAGTAACAATAAACTTTACCTTCAACTGTCAGCGGGTCCTAATCACTGGGGTTACCAGAGCACTAAATGTTGGATTCCTGTTAATATTCCTGCCAGAGAAAAAAAAAGCAAACCAACCCACAAAGATACATATCTCCCACTCTGCAACAGAAATATCCTTTGGAGTTCACAATCTCATTTTCATCACTTGCAAATATGACTCTGAAGTCAAGAAGGAAAGAATAAGCCTCAGTTTCAATGAATCTGGACAATCACAGAGGAATTCTTTCTCTGCTGCAGGCTCTTTTCCCACAAATGTACGATCGGTCACTCACAAAGAGCCTTCAGCGGAGCTGTTATTTGTTGTCCCGTGAGGTATCATAGCTGGCGCTCACCAAGCCAACTAATGGAGCTTCAGAGGGCTGCAAATGGCAGGCAGCAAGAACACAGCAGCCTCTATGGACAACATAGATTTAGATATCAGTTTAGGTTAGTTTCCCTGCAGAAACAAGAGAAACCAAGCAAAGCATTATTACTTTATGTGTAATAATTCTAAAATTGATTTTTATTTTTTTATGTTAAATTTTATTGCAGGACTTGTGTATCAGTGGTAGTAGAAGAGGTCAAGTTTAAGGTTTTACTACTTTTTAAAGTTGATATGAGGCTTTTGTGTTTCTTTTATTGAGATGATGCGAGTACGAACGTACGTTTTTGTGTAAATTTTTCTTACATTCTCTCTCAGAGGTGTGCGGAGCAAGAAATGAGCTTGAATCCAGTCTCACAATTTTCCATGTCATCCATATATTCACACGCCTTCCATAAACGTGGTGCCTAGTGGAGTGGAGCGGCGTGGTTTCGAAAGCAAAATCCCTGTTTTGCTGGGCCCAAATATTTTACCATAGCTTAGCCGCTCCACTAAAATTTGCACTTGCCTGCACTCCATTGCCCCTTCATCTTGCTTTGAAAACACCAGTGGATTAGAGGCCGTTGTCTCAGGACTCAAGCGGCTTGACTCCTCTGCGGCGCGGCTCTCACGCCTGTGTCATGTTGTGGGAACAGTCGACAGGGAGAGAGTGAGAGATTTAAACAATTCAAGAGTAAAGTCTCTTAAGAGGGGGAGAGAGCCACAGCAGCCTCTGAGAGGCTGGGCCTGTAAACGAGTATTCATGCATTTTCATCAGCAGTGATATCATTCGCAGGGAATGTGATTCAGGTTGGTTTAAGTGAATACATTAAAGTAACAAGGGGGCAGCCATTTATTTGGATTGTACTGTACAGCCAATGTTTAGGTTGCGCATGGCTGCACTCTGGTTACATGTGCAAAATTGGCTTTCGGTACGTTTTCTTAAATTCTCGTTCTCATTCATTGGCTTGTATTCTGCGTAAGTGACTCTACCTCGTCTCTTCTTGCACTCTACAGATTTGAATGTATGAATAAACCCATGTGATCACATGTCTGTAAGATCCCCAAACCTGGAGCAGCATGAATATTTTCTACAAATAAATTGTGTTTTAGCTAAAAGGACAAGTTTTCTCACACAGGGCTTTTTGATTCTGCGAAGCTTTGCGAGTAAAAGCTAATATTACCATGCGGAGATGTTTCCGTCACCATGTTTCTTTCTGCTAATTAAATTGCTATGTACCCTGCTATCACAGTGTTAGCACCACAGATATATGATGGCAGTCTTTATTGAAATGATTTCCATGGGTGTTTGTCTCACTCCTGGCTCAGTGTCAGGCTTTTAGGAGGAGAGCTGTGAAACAAGGGATGGAGAGAAACCAGGTGGGGGTTGTGCGACATGTGGGGAGCGAAGAATATGAAATTGATTAGTGAGCTGGGATGGAAAATAAAGACTTCATCAAAATCATTGTGCAGTACTTACAATCAGCTGTGAAACAATGCAACCTTCCTAATGAGGACAGAGAGGCAGGGAGTGTGTAGATGTGTGTTTGCATGGTGTTTGTGTCTTTGTTGCACGGATTTGTATTTTGTCACTAAAATGCCCACAAAAACGACGAGTGAGCCTAATGCACTATTACATTTTCCAAAATAAAAATCAGCAATCTTTTTTCAACAACCTTCATACAATATGCATTTTGTTTCACCTGCTCTTGAATGCAGAGGATTATAATTTTTTTAGAGCCAATCTGAGATTACAAGTTAAAGAATTGCACATAAAAACAAAGAAGTGAAATTTTCGCGGGTTGTTTATTTTCTTCAAAATCACGTGAGTGGTTAGAAATTTTAAATATCCAAATTTTATTATTAATTTATTAAATAAATAATGTTTTTTGTTGTTTTAGTAAATTCTAATAATTCTATTATTAAATAATGATTCAAATTATTAGAACAGTAGTGTCAGTCCTGTATTTTTTGTTTATTTTTTAACCAGAACATTTAAGTTTCATACTTGAAATATTTATTTGTAATTACATTTTATGAATTCAAGTTATAATTTTGAATTTTTGTAATTAATGAGTTGCAAATAAAACAGATAATTTAATTTCTAAATGTTTCATGTATTTATTTATTTTTATTGCAACATTTTTTTTAAAAATAGATTTAATTTGATTCTTTATTAAAGTTATTTGCTAGATTAACACTGTTATTTTTTTAAACAGACCGTAAGATGAGAGTTAATTCTGATTTTATTTGTATTTTTTTTACCCGCTTCATATTTGGTTTTGTTACATTTTTCAACATTTCTGAATAATACATGGCCAAAGGAAATGAACTGTCTGCATTAATCTCTTGATCACAGTGATGCAGTCACAGTTGGTGATTTACTTTCTTAATCATGACACCTTTACATTATGCATTCAGCCATGAAGGCTATTCCGCAGCAACGTTAAGAGCCTGACGTTTTTGTCCGTGTGCCTGAAAACCCTCTGAAACACGTTTGGTAAACTGCTGTGATGTTTAAACATTCAACACTGAGTTAAACTCAAAAACTTTTGGGTATGCAGATAAAAATAGAATTGAAAAAATGTTCTAATCCCTGCAGCACAAAAAACTAGCAATCTTTTTGGTTTGTTTATTTATGTGTATTTTAGGGAGCCATTAACTTTTTAAAGCAGCAGTACTTTAATACCCAACCAATATTCAAAGGTTAACTGTTCACTTCTAATTATTAATATGATGGACAATTGTGAAATTCATTAAATTCAAATCTCCAACCGCAAGAGGAAAATATGCACCAAACTGGGGCACATTGCAGTAACCAATCACTGCAGAGCATTGTCAGCAAGCACCCAATCAGGATCCTGCTCCATATGGTGCTGACGAATCACTCCAAACTTTTTTTCTTTCTTTCTTCTCGCCTTATTTCTATGCTGATAGAGTATTCTTATCAAGTGTGAGAATGGCTGAAATGCCTCAGTGTTGCTCTCACACTCTCCCCCTCCCCTGGTTATTTTGGTACGTTGGAGAAAGTGTGGTTGACTCCTGGAAGAAACCCTCTGGCGACTGCTATTTATAGGGAAGACACACAGTCACATTTGCATCTGGAGCTTATGAGAGAGAAAGACAGAAAAGGAGAATGAAAGAGTACCATGAAGGATACAGTCAATTTTTGAAATAATCTATGCCAAGGTTTTTTTTTTTCTTTCCAGGACAAATAAAGAAAAGTGTAGAAAAAAAGAGGAAAACAGGCAGAAGAGTAAGAGTGACTTTTCTCAGATGATCTTTTCTTGCACATAAGTGGAAAAAAACACCTTACAGTAAGACAGGCTGACCCAAATTGAATTAAATCGATTTGGATTCTCCTGAGCCAGGCTTTTTCCACAGTGTACACAGTATTATCCTCCATTTCCTGTGACAGTGTCATGAGCACTATGCATTACTCAGCTTCTTAAAAAAAAAAAAACTCTGAGCTGTGATATTGATTCACGTGCTTCAATAATTGAGCTGCCAATGCGGAACAACGACGTGCCCATTGTTCCCATTTGTGCCGTTCAAAGTGCATCTCCCTTTACGCCTCGCTCACAGGATAACGCCTTCGTGTGCCCAGTACAGAACACATGAAGTGAAGGAGTTCACTAGGAGATCAGCAAAATATGACTCAGACAGAAAGGACGATCCCTGGGTCTGCCCTCGGTTACCACAAGGCCTGAATGCTGATTATATGAAATATATAAAAATATTCACGGTACAGATTTCTTACAAAAAAAAAAAGAGGGCGAAGAAGAAGAAAAACTGCCTTGATGGTTCAAGCAGATTTTCCGCTCGTATTCAGCTTCGTCCGTTTGAAATTAGAGCTCAGATTCGATCTGTAAAAGACTTGAACTGCGTAGCATTCAAGGGGGAACGGAGCTCACAAACGCAGCCCTCGCTACGTCACAGAGAGCATCACAGTGAGAAGGGCCTCTCAGGCAAATCACAGCACATAAACCTTTTTCCACCGACACTGCAAGAGACCTAGCAACAGCAAGAGTGTGAGTTAATGAGAGTGTGTGAACCCTTCAATGGGAAAAACAACAACAGGCAAGTGACCATTCCTGCTGGTTACTTGAGGCGCATCAGGACTCACTAACACATTAGGACTGCATAATTTAGCAGCAGCATTAAAGTGTGAAAAGAGTTGTGTTCTCTAGGCTTTAAAACTAGCCCATTTACATCCTCCTTGTTGTCACAATTTTTTTTTCAGATGGGGCCTTAAGGTATAAATATGTTAATGCATGTTTACCTCTATTCACCACGAGGGCATGGTGCATTCAGCGTGGTGAAGCACGCGGTTGTGATGTGGATATGGGGTGAATGGGGAGAGAGTTATGGAGGAGAGGCAGCAGGAGAAGAAGGGGGGGGAGACAGAGGGGTGGGTGGGGAGGTGTATACATTATTAACTACGACTTCATCACATGTTCCCAGTTTCTTAGGGACTTATTATTCTGAGGCGCTTTAATGAATAACAAGAAGAAAAGGCAGAGGGAGAGAAAAGGAGTGATTGATGGAGCGAGTGCAGACACCGCCCCCAGCTGGCTCACTCCAGTACTGCTTTTAAAACAGCGAGACAAGCCAGAGAGAGAGAGAGAGGCATTGAGAAAAAAAATAACTACAGAGGGCAACAACCTCTAAAGTGTCCCTGGCATTAGCATTTCACAAGGTCCCTGCCTGCCAAGCTGCATATAGATTGGGATTTGCTTTGTCAAGGATACTTGTCAAGCGGAGGCATGACAGCCAGATTTCATGAGCTCTGCGCAACAGTGAGGTTGGACATCGAAGCGGGCGTTGAGTAAAGCCTCTCAGTGGTGTTGTGTTATTTTTGTGTGTATGTGCAGAAGAGAGGGGAGGCAAGTTGATTTGAGCTGGAGCGCGTCTTTGTGCTTCAGCATGTTTGCAGGTGTGTGTGTATATATTTGTGTATGGTTATTGTGTGATTGCAAAAAAAAACTAGATTGTGAGTTTCACTGTATCCAAGGTGACTGGGATTTTATTCTGTTTTATTGTACTTGTTTTTTAGAGTAGATTGGGACATTTCTGATCACTGTTGTTCTATTTTTACATGTTTATTCACATTTCCTACTGTCTACTACTCATTAAAAATATAAAAAGTAGTGATATTGGAGAGGACTAATTTTTCACTTGGCCTCACACAGGTGTTTAAGTTGTTTCTGGCTAAACATGCTCTGCTGCTGTGTATTATAAGCTTCATGCATGTACATCAGACTGTAGTTCGTACTGCACTGCTTCAGCTTGCTGCAGGGCTTTTGAAAAAACAAAGGAGAGTAAGCAAACTAGTGTGAAGCCAGGAGGAAAAAGAGACTGCAATATCAGAGGTTGTCAGGTCCATTTAGAGCGGTGTGATTCAGGCCCCTGTGCTCCCTGCTGCTACCTTTCATTCTGACTCAGAGGAAAAAGTACAGCATGTGTAGAGGTCCATTTGAAAGGAACTCATGAGAGAATTGCTGCTTTTATGCTTACCCGATCTCTTCCCCTGGCCAGTCTTGACCGTTCTAACTGCTCTTTTTTTTTTTTGTCCATCCACCCTAAACTTTCGTATGAGTAAGACAATTTGAGGTGTTTTACAATAAGAACAACCTGATCAAAATCATCGATCGTGTGTTAATAAAAAGATTTTGCCATTATTGAGCGAAGATAGAATCACTTTCTCACAAGGTATTTCATTTTTTTGGTATCCCGCCAACAGCAGCATAAATGGATATTTGTTCTACAGTTCTTTCACATTCTGGGTGGGTGGGGGGGCGGTTTCAGTGTTTGTACTGTGATTTATATCTAAATGTTGCTTTAGTTTCTTAAAACCTTCCCAGAAACTATACAAAGGCCTTTTCAGCTGTGCAATCATGTTAAAACTACTTTGTAGGACTGATGCAGTGATAAGTCGTGCTGCTGTTACATGTGGAACGGGGACAGAACTAAACGTGGTCGGTGTGCTGGCTGTTTAACATGGACGATTTCTGCTGGTTTTGAGTTCAGCATCAAACACACCAGAGCGTTTGAGCTGATTTAAAAAAAACAGATATATTTGTTGGCGGAACAGTGACATGCGCTTGTCCTGATGCACGTCCCATGACAGGGTTCTCTTGTATGTCCAGGGAGGATTTTTGTGCCACAACACAGATGGACCCCAAATAAATCTGACTGGTTTAATATTTGAAACTTTTATTTATTTACCTGAAAAATAGAGAACAGATGGAGAACTTCACTCTGTTGCACAGGTGGGATTGTGTACTGACATGTTTCAAGCCACAAGGTTAAATTGTTAATTACCTCAAAGGTTACCATATTTATGCATGATAAATACATTTATTAAGGGGCTTAAAGATTCTACTATTCCTAATATTGACTATCATTGACCCTGCTGTCAAAACATTTTTTTGGCTTTTTCTTGATTTCATCATTTAAATACTGTGGAAAAATAATAAACAGTTACATTTATAAGCAGGAAAAAAATTAAAAATCAGCTCCGTGAATTTGCAAATCTGCTAAAAATCAGTATAACCATCTGCCACTGAAACACCCTAATCAGTGGACCTCCAGTAACAAGTGACATTTAAATGCATGAGGCTGTTTTTTTCACCACATCACTCTTTGATTCTCTGACAGTTCATATAAACATGCTGTGGCTTGGGCTAAAACACACAAACATGGGAATGAGAACAGTTAAAAATTTAAAGGAGTTTTATTGACTTTTCTTATTGACTTTTTCATACATTATCCCTCACTTAACCTGAGGTCACCGTCTCCACCATCGCCTGGTTATTGCCCGCTGAGAATCTGCGTCAGATATAGACTAGAGACTATAGATCCTCCATAAACAAGGTCAATATGAAAAAAAGATCCATTTCTTCATTTTCATTTTACTCAGGCATTCAGAAAAGCACATGCTGCATCTGATAATGATAATTAAAAACACAGTACAGGAAGGTTTTGGCAGCACTTCTATTTATTTATCTAATAAAACTGTTCAGTTATAGATTTTTTTTCCCAAAAAGAGCAGAGCACATGCCCAGCTGTGCTTCATCCCACAATACCCGCCTGTTAATGTGACTCTGTGTTGGTAGAACTTGTGCCCGGATGACGTGAAAAAGTTATTTGGTCCAACGCCGTAAGATTGATTACATGGAAGAATGGCCAGCATGCCTATTCCAACATGAAGCGGACATGTTTAAGATAAATGGAATAAAATAAGTACATTTCTGAACGTGGAACTTAAAGGGGAAGTTCAGATCTGTTCAGGGGAGTTTTTGTGGAAAGATTATGAACATTTATTATCTTACCTGGTGCTGCTATTTGAACAACCTCAGTTTGGAGTAATAGAGACTATTACTGAGCGGAAAGAAAGCCATAGTCTCTGATCTCAATGATTTCATATAGATTCATGTTTTATAAACTGCTACTCTGGAGTCAGTTTCTTATTGCAGGATTATTCTAACAGAAACCTCCTGAACTAAAAGTGTTGCAGATCTCTATGTCACTGTGAATTTTTGCTGCAAATCAAAGGATTCTATAAAAATGAGCATGTAATTCTACATTAAAGGTGGTGCAAAGAATTTTTAGATACTCTTCCCATGAAATATTAAGGTGTTTTGACCCTGGAGTTTTTTGGGATGACACTAATTCGTTTTGGTCTTAACTTTACTGAAACTATCATCAGTCGGATCAGAATGAATCTGCTTCTTCAAACCGAGGTCTTCAAGGAGCAGGTAAACTACAAATTGTTCCTAACCTTCCTGAGAAACCCTCTTCAAAAATCTGAATTATCTTTTCTAAAGTGAAATCCTTGGCCACAGCACTTCAAGCACCCGAACCCGTCTGTGAGACTGACCAAAGAAAAGCTGCATGTGCTGAGAAAGAAGAGAGTAAAAGCAATGTGAATGTCCACATTAAGAAACTGAAATGAGCTGACAAGGAGCATTAATTACCACTTCAGTGTGTTCTCAGTCATCGCCTATATTTTGATGTCACTCTAGATCAGGAGCAGCGTCAAAGGGAAAAGTCAGCAAGAGGTGACATCTTGTCAAAACTGGCATACCAGCAACTCAGTAATGGCTTTAAAACTTCGACTTTCAGTCTCCCACAAATGACCACAGTCTGGTCTGCTCCTCATCATCTTTATTTTGTAACCCTAACCTCATCTGCAGCTGTTTTCGCCAGCCCTTTGATTTCCCTTTTTTTTTCTTCTCAACAATCGGACCAACTGGTGCTGTGCTGCAGAAAAGGGCTGCTACTTGTCGTCTCTGATGTGTGACAGCTTAACCATTTTCTCTGCTTGGCAAAGACAGAGTGTCACAAACAAGCAGCAAAGTCCCAGGGTTTCAGCTGGTGACTACCAGCAGACAGACTTCATACAAGTGGATAATCGTGTTTATTACACGGGGTCACAGGTCACACATCGCCTAATAACCTCAGACTGAGTATTTTGTCATGGCTCGCCAGAGAGGAAAGCCGGTTTGGCGCACCCGAACGGCTGTCACACTTGTTTTCACGGAATGAGAAAAGGGAATGACTGTATGGTTTAAGAGTTTGGGGAATTAAGAGAGTTTACACCTGTAACCTGTCACTCAGAGCCTGTCATCACTGATCTCAGCCATTCATCATGTTCACAAAATCATTAATCTCATTTCTCCCCAGCAGCAACTGGTTGCAGATGGGATCTATCTCTGTCTTGTTCTACTAAGCGATACCTTCATCTGTTACGTCTTGTACTGAGGCAGCTCACATCTGTGCTGACATGTTACAAACTGAAATTAAAGCTTGTAGCCTCTCTTGTATAAGACAAAAAAATAGTCCTCTGTTTTTTGCCAAGGTTGTGGCACAAGTAACATATGAATGTATTAGTAAGTTTTCCAGGTGATGAAAACCGGGATGAGTTCTCTTACGGCCTCCAGTCTAAAACATCTATCATGTTGTCATACAAGACTGGACAAAAAGATCACAAGACAGAAAGCAAAGGGTTAGTACCCTGGCTGCAGCTGAAGTAATCTCCAAAGACTTGGCTTTATTGCTTCTCTCAGCCCTGTAATGATGTTAGGACTCCAGGCTCCTTCAGTTTGTCGTCGTGCTTAGGCTCCCCAGCCAGCCTCCATTTGGCTTTGGGAAAGCAGCTGATATTGGCCAGACAGCACAGAAATCTCCCCAAACAGGTTAAATCTCGGTTTACATTGCAGACACACATAATGAAAATATACAAACAGGCAGTCACGCAAAGGGTTGCATACACAAAGACCTGTTTTCATGTTTTTATCCAAGCTTTCATAAAACTTCCAGATTTAAAATGTTGTTTTTAGATATTGGTCTCAAATAATAATAATAAAAAAATCACACTGTTATTGTTTCCTAATTAAGTCACAATACTTATCGTTTATGATTTGAGAAGATAGTTTGCTGTTCTACTTCTAAAAATATTAACTATTTTCTTTTGGTAAATAAAAAAAAGCTTTTTCAATATAAAACATTGAATTTATTGATCTAGAAAAAAAGCTGGAAAACTGAGAAGTTTACTGACCAGCAGTGAAGAACTGTGAGTGGGTGAACAAACTATTTGACCCCTCCTAAAAACCTATGCAGTCCACATTTAGGGACAAGTAAACGGAACATGTGTTCATGTAAAATGCATTAGCTGACCAAAGCACAGAGCAGCAGCTACTTTCTCACATAACCTGTTACCTAACCGTCAATCTTATCATGTTTTGCACACGCATAAACCTTTGTAATCACATTAACAGACGCAAACAGCAGCAGCACTTTAATTTTTCCTCTGATCAAAAGAATTGCTTAAATCCCATTACTGAAAAAAAAAACTTTATTCAGAAACTGGTTAACAGTAAGTAGTTGCAGCACCTAATCCTTTTCACAGTCTCTGAATCAAACAAATAGAAGAACTGTAATAAAAAATAAAAAAAAACATTTGAGCTGCAGTGAAGATCTGTTCCCTGTTTGACAATCAGTTTTTTTGGTGCGTGTCTCCACGAGCTGTTTTGTTTAACAAACTTTAACATGTTTGTTTGCTTGAAATGAAATTTTATAGCTAAACATGTCACAGTTAAATTGTAACCTAAGAAGGACTTACAGAGTTCTGGGTTCTGATGAACAGCAGAAATCATGTCCACATGTGAAGCTGAAGATCAAACTTTCTGAAGCTGCTTCAAAGTCGTACAACAGGGTGAGCAGATGTCCCATATTGTGCAGGACTGCACATCGTTTTCATCTTCTCATAAACTGAGATCAGGTTTATTAGTGTTCAACAGTTCGTTGTAGTTGAAAGATTTACTAATACTTCAAGTCAATCCAACAACTGTGAACAAAGCTCTCATCACAGACCTCATTATTGATGTCAGTCACAGTTAGCACCTGTTGGGTGAAGCACAGGTGAACCTGTTGCAGTTTTGCTTCCTTTAGCTCCGCCCACATGGGGAAATTAATTTAAAAACAGTCACAAATAAACTACATACTGAAGAAGAAAATATCTAGGTTGAATGATGAATGCAAAAAGCAGCATAGATGAGAGAAATCGGTGGTGAGCAAATCCAAAATTGAATTAAAGTTAGGTGCAGTTCTTGTCACCTCCGTGCCCTGAAGGAGTGAAAATTGCATGATCAAACAAATAGTATAAAGCAAAGTGAAGCATCAAAGGTAAGATGACATTTATTTTGTGTTTATTTTGTTTTAGTTTGGTATTTATTCTGAGTCTTTGGTGCCAGATTTTTAAATCAAATAGCGTCTGTTTCGGTGCTGCAGTGCAGCGCCTTCATGGGTGGAGCGATCAGAACTGGCTGGAGTTATTATGTTGAACCAGAAACTTTGTGATGCACAAATTTTGAGTAATTTACTTTTGTTCTGTCTCCTGGCGAGTTCTGGTTTTTGTCTTTTAAAGCAACATGTGTTCAAATGAAGTGCAGTTGTTTCTGAAATATATGACATGAAGAGTAAATGCTGGTTGAGTTCTGTTAGAACATGTTTCTAATCATCAAACATAATCCTGCCAGGGGGTTATCTCTGTGGTCAAAGGGATCTGCAGGTGGTTTGTCTAAGATATAAAAGCTTAAAAATGAATAAGTGAAATTCTATTTTAAGGATAAACGAATACCCAAGTTAAAACTGAAAGCTGTAACTTGGACAATATATTTATATAGCATAAGTGTCCATTTGGACACAAATCACTTCAGATACGTAAATCTTTTTGGCTGGTTTATTAAATACAATATATTACTGACGTCATTGTTTTGTACAGAACGTGACATTTAAATGCAAATATTTTTCAGTACTCAGCATTTGAAAAGTTCAGTTTATGATTTGCATGTGCATTTTTTTGTTTTTGTTGGTTTAGATCTGTTCACCATATACACCAGACAAGACATATTGTGTGCAAAAGAAAATGTATGAAAATTTTGGCTCTGTAAACTTTCACAATAAAGGTTACTTCATTTAATGCACTGTACTGTATGGGTTTGTGTAAATAAGTATCATGTACACTTCTGTAAATCTGTGTAAATGAAGTGTGAGAAGCTTTGAAGTCCCAGAGTCTCTCCAGCAGCCACTTTGCGAGTTGAAAGACGAGAAGATCAAAACACATTTTAAAGCTGAATTTTGTAGCAAAAATATTCACTTTCTGTGTCCGCGTACATTTATATACTCACTGTTCCATTCATTTTTATTTTATTTTATTTTTTATTTTGCTGTCATTTCAGTTCTGTTAGGTGCCGCGAGTCGTGATCATCAGGTGAGTGGGCATGAATAATACTTTGGGTTTCTTGCCTGGATTCTTTTGTTGCAACTTCTTTGCAAGTTGACTAAAAACTTTCAAAATGGCCATCTACAAAGCAAAAACATGATGTCACAGTGAAAGCATACATCTATTACTAACAGTCTCTGACCCAAACCTATAGATCTGGACTTAAAAGCGAGGCTCACTATGTCTTTCCTGGACAGGTCATTTATGTCCACTTATGAATCGATGGTTTTTGATGCTAGTGTGGAATAAATGGCACAACAAAGGAAAAGCACCACAAACTTTGTCTTTTTATTTTTTGCTTGATCTCCAATTTTTCTTCTGTTAACACCAAGATGTGTGAATTTAAAAAAATGAGTCTGTTTTCCCATTTTTTTAGAAATAACATTGAGAAACAGGTTGATCGTCTCACTGGAATCCCTGTTATTTATTTTAGATCATTTAAAAGCCATAACTGCAGCTATTTTATTTGTAAGATGTTGCTCTACAGATTCTTCTTTTATTCTTCAAATAAATTTGAGCAAACCTAAAAGTTTTTTAAAAATCTGATCATGCAGCAGCTGTTTCCTGCAATTCACTTGGCGAGTGTAAACTTCTGTCTAAAGATTCTTTAAAGTTTGGAATAAAACTTTAACAATATTGTATCTGCTGCAGAGTTTTACTGCAGGGTTGGGGTGGGGAGTTTGTGTGAAGATAACTAAGTCCATGTCTTTTCAAAACAACGTAAAATAAATGATGCAATTACCTAAAAGGCACTGTTCCTCCCTCTCCCAAGCTGTCCCTGAGTTCGTCTCTGTGCAGCTGCTCATTCATGTGCGCTCTCCTAAATTTATCATGTCATATAAACTTAGATGCTAAACTCTTCAGGGGGCTTTTTGAAAGCGCTCTCAGATACAAACACACTCAGCCCTGGTTTGTGGTTCAACAGTTCACATGGTCATCTTGTGAACTATTCTTCAACCCGTGCGAGACACCAGTGGTCCCTCTGCTCTCCAGAGCAAAGGGAGGACTTAAATGAAATAATAAATATCAGCGGTATGGCTCCCACTTGTGCACCAGGACCGCTCTGACCCCTCTCAGGGCCTTCCAAACAAGGCAGGAAGAAAGGAAGATGGGATGAGAGCAAGGAGATGTTGTGGAGGGGAGGGGCCCAACGTTGCTCAGGTGACCCGGGAAATGCCTGAAAGGTCTGGGGTCCATCTGATTGTTTGAGAGAGGCCAGACGGTTCAGCACTGATTATCAGAAAAACTGGAGCCTGAGCTGAGCTTTGCTGAGCCAAGCTAAGCCAGGCAGCTGGCAGACATCACAGAAAATATGTTTGTGTGCTCTGGACAAAGCAGGTCAGGAGGGCTGTGATCCAGAAGGGAGACGGCGAGAGATGGAGGAGGGAGTGAAACAAGGAGATGAAGATGAAGACAAACTGACACAAACGGCAAGAGAAACAAAGCAAATAAATACAAATCTGTAGTATGATATTTCATTTCCATTTATATTTTTTCTTATTCTTATAGAGCAAAACCTAAAAAGCAAACGGACTTTTTGGAAAAAAGAAATACTTATTGATATATATTAAACATAATTATATAAATCTGAATTTATGTTCATAGCTATATATTTATAGAAAACAATGAGAAATCACACTGCTTTAATCGTTCTCGTCCATTTTTCTTCTCTTGGTCTCCCTCATCCATCTCTCACAAAGTATATTATCTTTACCAAGTGATATATGGTGATTCTTTTTCGTGTCCTTGACCCCATCCAGCACACCGTAGGAGTGACGTCTTCTCCAGATGCTGCGGGCTGTGAAAACATGGAGTGGGCGAGCCCCCTCTTCTTAGGGCTCGGGTTCAGAGCTGTTATAAAATAAAGGGACGGTGGGATTAGGAGAAAACATACAGCTGTGGACAGAGTCTGTGTGTGGGGGAGAAAGGAAGGCTAGAAATGATTAAAGGATGGGAGGTAAACTGAAAGATGAAAAAGTTTTGTTTGACACTTGTGTGCAAAGACGTATGAGAGATTGTACATGCAGGTTACAGGAATGTGAAGAGAAGATGAGTGTTATCAACCTGTGCAGGGTTAAGTCTAAAATATGTAAAATGACATAAAGACTGTGAGGAAATTGTCCTTGATGCATTCAAATATTTACAATAATAGAAAGGTCGAAGTGAAATTAAAGATGCCCTTCCATTAAAAATGTTTTTTCTGAGGTTTCTGTTGAATATTTTAGCTCCACAGATGTTCTTACCTTCATAGTCGGTGTGAAAACAGGTCAACAACTTCTCTTTCAGTTTTAAACTCTCAAACTACACAGGTGGTGATAACACCCGAGTTCTCTCGAGTTCGAACGGCCTGTATCTGTTTCGTCACAACTCCTTTGTTTGTTAGTATTCATCAGCTCCCCCAGTTGAAACCACACCTAGCATGCTGCTAGCTAAAAGCTGTTAGCATAAGACGTAGCAAACAGGAAGACACGACATCTGACGTTGCCATGCGCAGCGGGGCATTAAACAGTATACCTTGCTCTGATAGGCTAGTTTGTTAGCCAATCAGAGTCCAGCAAATTCAAATAATGAATATGAATGACGGAAGGAGTCGGAATCACCCGAATTTTAGTGCAGACATAATGAAAGGTCTGTAAATAAGTGTTTCTTGACGTTTTTTAGATATAAAATGTTTCATATTACTGGTTAATACTTAAGAAATAACCACAAAGTCCTGACATTTGTGTGAAATGGCCTCTTTAACTGTGAACTTTTGCATGTATGAAAAGCTGCTACAGTGATTGTTGCATGTGCCCTTGAAACACTATCACAGCAATGATCTGTTTGCATCACTTGCAGTCCAGAACATTCCAAACTGGTAATAAAACTGTTTCTTCCCAAAAGACAGTAAAAAAAAGTTCAATAATTTGATTAGATTACCTCTGAAAGCTAATGTCAGAATTAACTCTCTATCATGGACATTTTTATTGGACAATATTTTGTGTCCAGAACAGTTACTCCACTTAAAGCAATCAGACGTGCACTTTGCAAAGTTTTTTCTTGCCTTTCCAATAGAGACTTGTTCAGTCAGAATGCTTATTAAAACATGTCTGTTTGAGTGCTTTCATTGTGATGTACTTAGATTGTTGTTGATTTCAAAAATTACACTTACTGAGAATCTTTTTAAGATCATTTTTGATGCCTTCATCCTTAGTCTCATTTTAGCAACACATACACTGAACTAACAAACCCAACAAATGAGACCTGTTTTAATTAAAAAGTCAGATTTAGACACCTCAGATCTCGAGGAGTTCTCTTACAACACTGGTGAACCTTTTTTTTTAAGTAGTTTTGTTTTTATTCTAAGAAATCTGAGTGGATGGAGATTATCTGAAGCCACCCCTTTAGCCCTCAGCCTGTATTTTGCCAATTTGCGTTGCATATATGTAGTGACTGGTTTAAGATAAATTAAGACTGCCAAAAAGATTGAAGATGAACTCGTTCTTGAACTGAATCCAGAGCCATCTGTTTGTTAAAACTCTTGCCAATATCCAAATATGCACCTGTTTCGTTTCTGCTGAAACTATAAAACTGAAAATAAAAATTTGTGTTCGGTTGCTGCAGTTCAACACATTCAAGCACAGAAAGTACACTCCCCCTTGTTCCCGTGTATGAAAACATTTTTGAATATCTAACCTAACAAGACTTGTTGGATTGCATTTTGATTTTCATGTACTCAGTCCTATCAAAGTGCCTCCTTGTTTTCTCACTGTATTTGTATTTTCCTCTACCTACCCCCCCTCCTCAAGGCATCCAGGGGCAGCCTTCAGTGCAGAGCATTTCTAAACAGCCTGTCTATGGGGGGGGGGTTAGTTTGTTTTACCATCCCAGCAGGAGGGCTGATGAGAGTCAACCGTGGTCAAGGCAGGCTGAGATTTCATAGCAGTACTTTGACAGAGGGGCGTAGCCTCTCCAGACCCCACAGATTGCTGGTTCAATAACAGCGCTGAGCAACGCTCTCTGGGAGTTCATGTACCCTTTATAGAGGACAGCTTTAATCAACCATGGCTGAGCTGTTTGTGTAGTTGTCTTAAAGGAGTAGTAAGTCATTTCTTTTCTCTTGGTTTTTCATTTGTGGGGATGCAGTTGGCTGTAAAACTTTCCTCCATAGCATCCAGATGAAGGATAAGGCAGTCCGGGGCTGGAAAACTGACCAACCCACATTTTATTTTTAAGGCTGAATGGGAAACTTTCTGGTTACAGATGGAGAACTTTATCACCGAAATAAGAACCTCAATAAAAATTCAAGCAGCACTCTTTAACATAGAGAAAGTAACTTTTTTGTGTTGGAATGTATTGAGGCCAGAAATTTTATTCACTTTCGTCGTGGTTCTGCGTGGTGATGTCCCGCCCCTGGAGGATGCGAGCAGCTCTCGGCAGATGTGAGCAGCTGGGCTCTGTAGAAGGGGCTACTTAAAGAGGCCTTACAGGTGCAGTAATGAGCAGGTTTTTAAAATCCCCCTGCCGCCTCGCTCCTAATCAGCCTCGGGGCTATTTTTACCAACCCCTGCGGGCCCCTCGGGCTCATCCACTTTCATTTGCTTATAGAGGGCGCGTTGTTTTCACAGAGTCGCACACTAATAGAGACACAGCACACATTAAGGTACTGTACATGCAAATTTAGTACAAACACCCACAAAACCTCACAACGAGACACACTTTGACCTCTTTTAAAAGCCACAGGCAAGACAGTATGCTGTTATTCTCACTATGTCGGAGATCTTGGAGGGTTTTTTTCCCGTTTTGTGTGGTTTAAAATTTAGCCTGATGAATACTGAAGAAGGAAGCTTTTATTTCTAGAATTGTTGCTAAAGAATTCTGCAACACTGGTTTTAAAATAACAACTTCATTTTCCCTTCAGCAGTCAATTGCTGCTGGAAGATGCACCTCCATGTTTCTGACATCATTCCAGTGTTTTATGTTAAAAATGTTCTATCAAGTTCAAAACTTGTAAATTTTAAAGACTTTCATTTTTGCATTTGTTCTTTGTTATAAGTAGAAATTCAGGACTATGAATTCACAAGGTTTAAATGGCTCTTTAAAAACAAAAACACGGTGTTATTGTTTGCTGTGTGACTGACATCTCTATAGCAAAAGTGACTGAGGAAGAAACTCAATCTTTTGAATGGCTAATTTATTTCTCATACAAGTTTTTTTATTAGCACTGCTCTTGTGGAACCAGAAGCTAAATGTCAATGCACAGCTCACATGTATTATAATGAGAGAAGGAAGATTTTAGAGTAAAAAAAAAAATAATAGAAATATATAAATAGCTTTGCTGCATGTTCTCACTGACCTCTCCATCTTTCCCTTCTTCCCACTCCCTCTGTGTTTTGCGGCTGAACCGACACCATGAGAGTTTTGCAGCATGTTTTGTGCATAGAGCAGCACATAACATGCCATGTGGAAGCAGCCGTCCAGCTGGATTCTGAAAAATAACCATCCTGTCAACTTGAGGAAAGTGTGTGCAGAATGGCGGGGCAGAGCCATAGCAACGACAAACACTAGACTGTCGTCAGGTCGTTAAAAGTTTCCTCATGCTCAACTTGGAGTTGTTTGAACTTAAAAATGGAGGCACGGCCAGGCTTTTAACTGATGGTTTGATTTTTAAACATGACACATCAAAGTGATTTTTATGATCACAGTCTTGCACTGGCATCATCACTGGGGTACCAGTTATTACTTGGGTATTGGCATGTTTACTTCCTGGAAAAAAAAATCTATTGCTCCCCATCTGTCTCTCCCGCTGTCAGACAGACAAAGCCAACTATTTGTCTCTGTCTTTCCTTGAGTATTTTCTTTTTCTCATTATAGAGTTTAACTGCTGAGTGCATTTGATCACAGAGATGAAAAGAGAGAAGAGGATTGGGATTAATTATCCTTTATTGCGTAAATGAAACTGGAGGTTCAAGGTTAAAGTCAACCCCTTCAATCATTTCCCTACACCATCAGGGGACTTTAAAGCCCCTGAAATGCTTAAATGATTTGTGGTATTCAATCTTTTAAAATCTGTTGTTTACACTCTTTTTTTTTTACAGTTTCTTGTTAGTTTTTTCTTTGAGTTTTAAGTTTTGAACTACAGTATAGATGCACTTACTTGTCATCACTCTGATAAAGCAAACTGCACTCAGTCATTTGCCATCATCTACAGAGCCCGTGGCGCCTCAGCGCATATTTCTCTGTGACAAAAGAGAACAGAAATAGATTATTAATCCAGTCATTCATCCTCCAGTGAAAGATTCGTGGAAGATTTCTGCGGCTGCAGCTGAAGGAGGGTCGCGTCGGATGCCCCGGGCTACAGTTCTGATACTCTTACTCATTAGCATGGCATCCTTTTTCTGTAAGTTCCTGAATTCCCCAGGTGATTTAAATATCTACTTATCTCAAGTGTTCCTCTAAACATTTGCATAGCAATATGACTCAGTGCTTAAGCATACAGAATCATATTTGTCATTTACACATGGGAGAAGGAGATCAGGCTTTTTGCATTATTTCAGTAATTGTGTCGCCTGAGTCGAGTCTTTAAGTTAAAGTGCACGACTAACAATATTTTTGTCTGTTTATAACGATGTCAATTAATAGGTTTAAGTTTACATGCAACAGTTTCTCATTTTACACGAGGTTGCATGTTGGACAGCAGTAGCTTCCTGGAGGTATCCCGGTTGCCTGGCAACTGCTCCCAGCCAATGCCATGCTCATTACTCCAATTAAAACCATGAGCCGATATTAATCACATCAGCCTAAACAAACAGGATATGATATATTTGTTTCTAAGCTTTTTGTTGGAGGCATATTTGTGCTTTTTTGGACTGCGAGTAACAAGTTAACCTGCTGCTGCAGCATCATTACATCTTATTTGTCTAGCAGAGAGGACAAGAGGTGGAATGGGAGTAAAAAGCGCTCCTGCAGGAGATTACATCCAGCTGTGAATGAATTTACAGTAAATCTGGTACATACATGAGTTTTTACAGCAACAGGGTTGTTTATGTGGGACTAACTCGAAATAAACAAATAAATAAACCCTGATGCTTGTGTTTTTGGTAATTAAAGAACATGTCGACCTGCGCAGCGGTTTGGCTTATTGATGTATTAAGTAGTTTGGACACTGGTGGATTGGGCTCAGTGGCTCAGAGGAGCAAGTTAATTAAAGCTTTAATGGCATTGAAAATCTTATTAGTAGGCTCAAATCTTCTTTTTTTACTTTTTTATGAGGGATTTGTTGCACTCAGGACGACGCATATTTTGTTTTTACTTTAACAAGGACAACATATGGGTGTACACCAGAACGCCCTTTAATATTTGTTCTCTACGGCTGTGTCAGCTTGACCTGCTGTTTGCAAAATATTCCACATGTTTTGATTCCAAAAACCTGACGCTTTTAATTAACCATATGAAATAATAATTACAGTTTGTATCATCTGAGGGCAGAAATATAGACAGTGTGGACCAAGTCTGTAAACAAATCTGAGCTAATGTGTGTTGTTTGCTCAAGTTGATTGAAAGATTTCTAAGTATAATTAGATTAGACTGATTAAAGTGTGTTGCGAGCTAAATTATAAAGTTCATCACCTTATTATCTTTGAGCAGGTTTTAACTAATAGAATTAAATATCTGTTTAATATCGGAGTGTTTTTAAACTGTGTTTCTCAGAGGTTTTCTATGTGATTTGGCTTCTTACATTTATTTGTGAGTATTGTGGCCACAGAGTTCACATGATAGGTGCAAATCTAAATAATATAAGTTTGTTTTGCAAAGTGTTTGGTAGCACAGATGGGCACATTGTTTATGCAGCAGTAATTGTTATCAAACCAGCCATCAAAATATTCTAGAGTTCATTTTTAGTCACAATCATTTTTGCTTTTTTTTCATTTGTTTTATTTAGTTTCTTTGAAGTTTATTATTTGGTTCTTACATCATCAAAACTGCCAGCTATCTGTGACAGGAAGTCCAACTCCTTTTGAAAATGTTGCTTATTTGGCTCGTTTCTCTTAGAAGATTCAGCTTTGTTTAGTATTTTCTTTTTAAACCAAATTTTGCCATTTTGGATGTTTTGTTTGTTGGAAATCATTTTATAGTTTCTGTATTTCATGTGTTTTCACCTGATGTGTGGGATTTTAAATCTGGCTCCCCGTCACTGTCACTCTGGCCCGTACCACTACACTCACGGTATTCGGAGTGTGTCCCTTTCTTTCTTTTACATGATGGTAGGATCTCAGCCAGTCTTTGCATGTGATTGGCTCTATGGTGTGCCCATCAAAATAAAGTCCCGGTCCCATAGATTTTAATAAGAGCTGAGAACCTGGAGCAGCTCAAAGAGCTGGCTCATTCATGAACAACTTATCCTGCTAGTTACTGCTGATGACAATTAGCCTTTAGAGCAAACTCTGACACTTTTACATTGAGTAATAAAACACCCATGTTAACATTATCTGCTTCTACTGTTGCAACATATTTCTGCAACCGTCAAATATCTTGAGAACCTCATCAACATGGTTTTCACTTGTTAAAATAAATTATTCAAATATTTAAGAGGAGCTGGACCAACATGATCACAAATCATCATATGGATTTTCACCACTAAACACACGTTCCTCGAAGTTTGGTACATCAGATTTTGGCCGTGTATTTTGACTATGTCAGTTAGCGTTGGCGTGATGCAGCATAGACCAAGCATCAAATATTAAGTTGTAGAGACTTAGAGATGCAGACACACCGGCAGTTTGAGAAGCCAATTATTTTCCAGTTGCAAAGGCTGCGAGAAAGCCTGGCTAATTATCTAAAACTGAGCTTGTTGAAAGTCTGTGAAAAGCTGCAGACACTCTAGAACAATTTGCTCCCATTGAGCACCAAGGGTAATTAACGTCACTCTTACATGTGAGAGCAAGTCATACTTTTACGTAAGATACTTTTATGTACCAGCTTTGCCTCTGCTAAAAAAAAAAAAAGTAAGAGGAACCTTGAGTGGTGCCTGTCATCCTGCAGGTACATATATTTAAGATGTCGCTTTCTAAAAACTGGCTGTCTGAGCTGAAATGGGATGGAGATAACAGCTCTATTTACTCCAGTGATTTCATCGAAAATTACCACGCTGTCAATGAAACACAAACACTGATTTTGTCTAAATACACAATACATACAAACATCTATCAAACAAATCGTCAATCAAGTCAGGGATGTCTAACAGCACATAATCATTCTCTGTAGCGTTAGAAAGCAGCCCAGCATTTAGTCTATAGAAACACTGAGGCAAAATTTGGGTTCAGATTATTTAAATTAAAAACAGATTGAAAAAAGTTTGCAAAAGGGTAAGAGGGTACGATTTCTTTTTTTTATTATTTATTGTTTTATTCCTCAACTACAAGGAAATTGTGTTTTAGGAGCCTTAAAACAAGGTGTTTTACAACAGGTTCCAAGGATAAAAGAAATGTCATATGTCATTTAGTTTTTTCATGTAGACGGACAAAGTGTTTGTCTTGATTCTAAGTCGTCCAGGACATGTCAATCCAACAATTTGGCCACAACAATTTATAATCCTAGAACTCCCATATCATAATCCCATGATCCAAACTGAAGAAGCCTTTTGGGTAAAAGTTGAAATGTTTTGCAGAATTGCCTTTTTCTGGACAAATCTTTTGGAGACATGCAACCTTCTGAAAAGAATTATTTCATAGCCTCACCTCTAATCTAACCTACAATCCCAGGAGCATCAAGATTAACAACAATGTCAGATTACATGCAAACCTTATGAGCATGTTCCACACCTTCTTTTATGTTTTGGTGCATTTCTGGCAGCCTTACAGCGCCGCATACAGGCCTGGCAGAGTCACTACAGCAGTTTGTCTCATTTTTGCTGTTTTCATTTAAATTCCTAGTACTGATCTTGTGTTTGTGAGAATATTTTTAGAAACAACAAATGAAAATGTTTGATTTGGAAAGACTGTGTTTCTTTGTGGACAAGGTCATACAGAGTAAAAAGAAAAACTCTTAGAAACTCCAAATGTTTTTTACCACAGCAGACATATTTGCCCTTTTTTCACACTTTACCAGAGAAATCATTAAACACTGGTGACCTGTGTTTGGTTCATTGTTGCAGGATAACGGTCGGAGCAAAGTGGAGCTGGGGACTTGTAACAAAGACAGACATACAAAATCAGAGAAGATAAAGGGATTGCAGACCTTGGAAGGAAACAAAGCTTACAGCTTTTAAGGGTTTATGAGGTCACTGTGTTTAAATACTTCTAGATTTTTGTTTTCCAGAAAAAAAGATGAGGTCACACTTCTGTTTAAGACATCGCTGAAGGATCCTGAACTGTTGCTAGCTCCAGAGACTCTGCTGTGGTTTCAGTCGATGGTTTCTCCAGTTTCCTGTGTGCACAGAGCTGCGGGCAGATCAGCCAGAGATGTGCCCCTGTAAATCATCAGGGGTGAAGTGAAAATTGGGAATGATTTGGCTTTTTACTAGCTGGCAGCAACACAAACTGTGCTCATCTATAATAAAAATGACCAAGGATTGAACGTTAGATTGTATCTTTTAGTGAGTGATACATCTATTACCCTTCGGTCTTTGGCTCCTGCTGAGATACAGTATGAGCTGTATTCCATTTACTTTGTCTTTCTGTGTTACATTAGAGGCTTTTTGGGGGAACAGGAAGCAGTGCATTTTACAGTGAGAGCACAGAAGAGGCAGAAAATCACACAAACCATTGAAAATCTACTGTGGAGTTCTTTGGCATTCATTCAACACTTGGATGGTTTCAACTATTTCCATATTTTTCAGAAGTGCTAATACAAGGTCAGCCTCCTCATTACACAAATGGAATATAAAACAACTCTCTAACAAAGTGTGGATGGAGATTTAAAATACAGGAGGAGAGACGCTGACAAGAGACTGGGCCGAAAAAAAAAAAGGAAAAAAAGTATTCCCAGTGAAACAAAGCTCTTAAAGAGGGGAGGGCATGCGTAATTACCAGAGTGGGCGGTAGATTGTGAGAGTGGATGTACCTTGGCACTGTCAAATGCAACAGAATGAACAAGAAAAGACTGGAATAATGGTTTGAGGGATATGGAGAGAGGTGTGAGAGATGGAGCAAGGCCAGGGGAGGGACTGTAAATTGTCAGGAAGTAAAAGGACATCAA
Organism: Pachypanchax playfairii; assembly: GCA_006937955.1. NCBI lineage: Eukaryota > Metazoa > Chordata > Actinopteri > Cyprinodontiformes > Aplocheilidae > Pachypanchax > Pachypanchax playfairii. The sequence goes on along the minus strand of SSNP01000004.1, from coordinate 9,038,707 downwards.
GTGAAAAGAAAGACTAAGGCAGCCTCAGAGAAAGACTTTGAGCAAGTGAGGATGAGGCAAAGATTGAGGACTAGTTGGCAGAGGCTCCAGTAAAACCAGCTGTTCCCCATAACACTGATGCTCAGCAGTAGACTAATAGGCAGAGTGAGTCAGTGGCTCTGTCTCCTGTCTCCCAGGCTGCCTGGAGGGGCTGTATTGATAATATCCCAGTCTGCAAGGCTCAATCCGTCCCCTGGGGCGCTCAGCAGCAAGTGGATGAAGAGTCCCTGGATGGTCTTTTCGCTCCACAACTAGGTACTGCAGCAGAGGAAGAGATCTGAACACCCTTGAAGGCAGGTACGTGCATGCACAGACGCACAAACAGGCACACTGCCCAAGCGCCTTCCCCACACCTCATTTATTCTCATTCTGAGTCTCTCCTCTCACACGCGCTGCAGAGCGAGGGCCAGAGAGCAATGATCACACAGGAGGCGAGGAGATGTATGAGGGAGGAAATGGAGAGACCTGGGGAAAAAAAAGACAGAGGAGAGGAGAATGACAGCCCGTGCAGAGCATCATCCTCTCCTCTTCTCTCCCATCAGAAGTGCTAATCCAGCCAGCGGAGGTGCAGACCACCGCTCACACCTGCCTGCTCCTCTCCATCTTGTTAGGGGCCAGATGGGAAGGAAAGTGACTTCTTGCTGTACTTTCACTACAGGCCTTGTTCCCTCACATTAATACCTTTACTGCTTGGCTCCATTTGTTACAAACGCTCAAGACACACACTCTGGGGGAGCCTGGGGCTGTGAATGATGGCCATATGCAGAATTGTGCTCATCTGTAACCCCTTGTGGCTGGAACAAAGTACAGTATGCTCCTTGAGTGTTATAACCAAGGTTATCATTTAGAGGTACAGTGCAGTGATTCACGACGCTGCGTGGAGGTGCGCCCAGCTGGGTATTAACTGGTCCGTACGGGTTACTAAAGTGGGTTTATAAGTGGGCGGTCACGGGTTTAAATTTACATATGTAGATCTTTTTAAGTTTGTGAAAAAATAAAGCAGGAAAGGTGAAATCGTAACTCACTGAAAGTACTGGAAATAAAATAAAAGCCACTGTAACTACAAAAACACATAACAATGAATAGGATAATCTAGTGATGCAAATTACAACAATTTGTATCACTAAATGTATGTTTACAATGTCTCCTGTAAGGTGTTGGTAGCTAGCCAGTTAGCTACAGTAGAAGAATGTTTGCAAAAGATTAACTTTTTCTGTAGTTTGAAATTTTGGGGGGGTTTAAAAATTATTATAAAGGTTATAACATTGACAAAAAGTTTGTCTAGCTGCAGTTGTTGTTGTTGCATCTTAACATGTCACCTCACCAGAAAACACATGTTGAAATACTAGGAGTGTGTGTGACTGGATATAGGATATCAGAGCAGTGCAAATGACAACAAGTGAGTTTCCCTCATGTCGAAGATCCAGGCAGGATGTTTCTCTGAATTCCTGCCAGCTGAGTCTTCAGCAGAAACAGTGAACAGTCTCACTTGTCCCAGTTTTTTTTTTTTTTTTTTCAATCAAGATTTAAGATGCAGCATCCATACTGTGTCCTGCAGGGGTAGAAATATTTAAATGCCTTGAAGGATTAAAAAGGTTTTACAATTTCTTTGGAAAAAGAAAACACAGATAATAACAATAATAACAACAATACTAATAGTAGTAATTACTGTTTATAATAATAATAATAATAATAATAATAATGCTAATTATTATTATTATTATTATTATTATTATTATTATTATTATTATGTTATAAAGTGTAAAACATCCTAAATTTAAAACCACAATGGTGCAGATTTTTAGTATACCGTCCTGGACTAATCACTGTCCTTTCACATATATGCTGTAAGTAGTCATGTGACCACTTTAAATCAGGTCTAAAGCAAGTAGGGAACACATCATACTGAGCTAATAAGCTCATATGATGCGAAACCAAAAAGGACAATCATGCTTCAGGTTCAGCAAAATCCCAGATAAACACCGAAAATACAAATAAACAAAGTTGATCAGGCAATGGAAACAGAGAATCTGGAGGACTCCCACCAAACCAACTGGCTCACCATTTCAAACAGGACAAACCAAGGTTATGGTGACTAAACCACAGTGAGGGGTGCAGCTGCTTATTCTGCTTCACAAAACAGACAATCCTTTTCTGGTACAAAGAAGGTTTTTATCACACCATGTTTTTAAAGTTTGTCTTCAGGGTTGTTGGAGCAAATACTAAAATATTAAAACAGAAAAAAAAATATATATATATATGACATCAGACTTTAGGAGATGTACGGGAGAAAAATAACAGGTGTACAATGTATTATCACAATTTTGTTTTGTTTATTCATTATGTATACAGTTATATTTACAGTCATGTTTACTACATAACTGAATAACATGAGGCATGATGCACTTTTTGAACAGATTTTATTGCAATGAACAGCTTAGAGCCAAATTTCAACATTTTGATTTTAAATTAATGTGTCAAAAATATTCTCATCAGTGTAATTTTGACTGCCATATTTTTTTTTAATGGTTTCAGAAAATTGTCACATTTAAGAAGCTAAATCAAGAAAAAATTGTCAATATTTAATTCACATTTAATTCATATATTTAATTTAATTCAGAGCTAAAACAAATTAACAAAGAAGCTCAACAGATTTTTTTTTTTAGATTTGTAATTAATAATTTGGGCCCAGTTTTTAGATCATCACCATGTTTTTCAATGTGTCATTAGGGGTTTTAACAAGCATATACATTGTACTGTAATAAATAAAAAAAAAGAAATGGGTACATTATCAGAAATGGATTTAACATCACAGGTTCCTACCAGGATGTATTTGGCTTTATTTTTAAATTATAAATAATATCAATAGCTATCTATAATTGTTACTATAATATTTTTAATATTTTACAATTACATTAGTGGTTGTTGCATTCCTGCACATTTCCAGCAGAAACTGCAGTAAATATTTGAGATATTTTTTTGTCCTCTCCATCTTTGGAGCAGCATTATATTTTAAGTTCTTGACAGTGAGTCTCTACAACCTGTAGATGTTCACTCATGGCATCTGGAGAGTTCAGAGGTCAGGTCAGCTCCTGCCACTCTGTCATGGACTATGAATTTTATACCATATGGCAGGGCTTAATGTTTATTTTATTATTTTTTTAAGGTGAGCCATTTATCAAAGTAACATATACACAAATGTCCAAAACTCAGTTTCCCAGCAGGACAATTAGTAAATCTTTTATTACAAAGGATTACTTTAAAATATATATATATTTTTTTTATTATTCGAAAATACAAGGTTTATGAGCAATTAAGTGCAGATGAAGAACGTGTCTGATTTTCTTCATTAGGTCACACTGATTGATTAATCACATTTCATAAATTAGAATAGTAGCTAAATGTGTCTAATACTAGCTAATAGTGTCGGACAAAAGGCTTTTGGATTTCACTGTTTTGTACCAGAATTGGAATGTTTGTTTGCCCATAAAAGAAATGTTTTTAAAATAACTAGTGTTTTTCAGAGAAAAGTGCAGTAAATAACCCAAACCCTGAGGGATGAGCTGAGCAAAGACCATCCTGGATTCTCAGTGTGTGTGTGTTTTTCTGTTGGTTTATCTGTCAGTTACTTGTTGGACCCCCTGCTGAGAGAAAAGATGTTGTAAACAAGGCAACACACATGATTCACTGCAGCGGACATCAGCGAATGTGTCCCTTTGAGAATATATAAAAACACACACACACACACACCAATACTTGCAAATGTCAACATAACAAAGCAGGCCTGAAAAATGAATAAAACGGGAGTGAACATATGTGAACATATGCACACACATGTCAACGGGCCAGCACAGTTTGATCGCACACAGGTAAAGCAAAAGCATTGATTGTCTCCTTGAAATGCTGCATGTCAACATGCAGAATATATTAATAAGTGAATAACCTATTCTCTGAGTGTGATGGATACAGGATGGGTGGCAGGCTGAGAAGCCACACCGGGTCAGAACCTCACTTGAAGGTTTATGAGGTTCTTCCAGTTGGACAGCAGTGAATCTGATAAAGATTCAAAGAGGGACAAATGAAAAACCCAGACAGGGGATGTGTTGGACCAAGCTTCATATATTGCACATCCCTCTTGACCAGACTTAAAAGATTTGCTACTAATGCCTTGGTGCCAGTTATAGACAGAGGTGGAGACTGAGCCTTATTGAATTGTTTTACAGCAAACAGCCGAGTCAGCTGCGGTCATAATGTTTTGGTTCATCTTGTGCACTTGCTCAGTGGATGCTGCTCAGACAGTGACCAGGACAGAGACATAATCCACACACGTCGTCAAAGACAAGCTGAACACAAGCTACATTTGTCTGATAAGAAAGGTCACTTCTACCATTTGAAAGCCCACAGACGACCATCGGCTCCACTTTTAAAGCTTCACGGGCAGGGATAAGGAGTCCGGCCTGAACACCTCTCTCTGACTGTCGTAATTACAGAATAAACCCGGCTGCTCTTTTTCCTCCATGTCATTTGAAATAGTGGATTAAGAGCAGATTTGAAGCCTGGCCATCTGTGTTTTGCACCAGAGTGTGCTTTCTTATCTCATCTGAACCATGCACCTCTCACACAGCTCCCAGTCGCTTTTTTCACTCTCCAAGCCAGAGAGGTTGGTCGGCTTAGGGCCCCGAAACTGGGTCATCTGAGTTTTGCTTAAAAAAGGGAGGGGGAAGGGGGGGCTGGACACTGTAAGCAAAGCTGCCTAGGCCACGCGATGCGATAGGTAGAGAAGGGAAATTGATTGGATAGAAGTGACAAGTAGAAATGTCCGGATAAACTAATGCAGCACTGTTGCTGGGGGATATTTGAACGTTACACCAGGGTCACAGCGCCACACACTCATCTCCCCTTGCTCTCTTCTGGTTGCAGGGGCCAAGGCAGAGGCCAGAGGGCCTGGAGGTCAGGCCCGGCACCTCTTCTGCTGACAGACAGGAGGAGGAAACTGTACTGGATGCTGGCGTTACAGGTCTAAATAAAACTGACTCTGCACACACATTTCAACGTGGGGCAGCTCTCGGGTCAAGATGGAACAAGAAAGACCGGCTGGGTACACACTCTCATTACAGAGGAGAATGACAGGTCAGGAGTATCAGCGTCCTCTGAGGCTTCTGCTGTGAAATGTGACACCACTCTGAGGTTAAAGCAGATAGCCTGAGAGCTGCTCAAGTAACACGTATCAGGTGGACAGGAAGTTCTGAAACCATTACAGGTCAGCAGCTCTTAAATGTTGTAATTAGTTCTGCTTGTTTTCGTCACGTTTTTTTTTTTCTTTTACTCTGACTTCCAGTTATACCAGCGATGGGAAACATCAGAAGATTCTCTTGACTCTAGAAATCAAAGGGCCACAGGTTGAATTGAGAAAAACATTCTTTCATACAGCTTTTTCCTTTTTGTGAAATAAACTTATAATAATAAATAGACCAAAAACATCCAAAAGCTTTAGATTGTTAAGGTGTTAAATTCAGACAATTGTCGTCTTGCTTAAGATAAAAAAAAACTGTGTGTATTGATTCATTTAGTTTTATTTTTCTAGATCATTAAGGGCCAGAAGGAAATGGTCCAATGGCCAGTTTGGCCCTCAAGCCACATATTGTCCATGTGTGACTTGTGTAATATCTGAACTTTATCTACAGGGGGGTTCATATTTTAAAGCCCCCTCAAGTTGAATCAACTAAACATGTCAGATAGTTGTCTATTGGACAAAGAGCTTAAATATTCTGAGGTCTGTTGTTGGAAAATGAAAGTATTAGCCTTGAAAAATAAACAAATAAATGTGTCTTTAAGATTTCAATTTGTGCTGTATTTTCTATTTTTAATATAGTTAATTTAAACATGTCAGTGTTTGATTTCTTGTATTTTTTTTTCAATCCTTATTACCCAATTAAACTTAAAACTTACATTATCTTTAACTGCAGTTTAATTCTTAAACTGTCTGATGGCCAGCAGCTGGTACGATGTTGGAGTGTCAGCGCCTCGCCGGGGAAACTGAGGGTCAAAGTAAGAAGGCTGCCAAACGTGTCACAAGCTTCCAAAAAAAAAAAAAGTTGAAGAACAAGATCACACCAGACCAGAGTTATATTTGCAGGTACATTTACACTGTTAAATGTGCTGCTGCTTGTCAGCTAATTATCTGTTCAGCCTGCAAACCGCAGAGTTTTCCCTGTTTGATCACTTACAACCGTAGCTACATAACACAAAAGTGTGCTTGTGTTAAAGATGTGTAGAGTCTGCTGCTCTTGAATGATCCTGGCAGCTCCTTCGGCTTACAATGGCATTCAAGAGATCAAAACAAAATAAAGTGGGTTAGACTTCTGGATCTACAGTACAGCCTCATTTGGCTCTATTATTTTAAATATGGAAGGTAAATAAGGGAAATATGTTTACATTATTACATTTTTTTCCCTAATTAAATGCAAAGGTTGGGGGATCCCAGTTTTTTAATTTGGAATAAAAAACAATGATAAGAGGAAATCGTTTGAACATTTTATTGCTATGTAAAATTAAAAATCCTGTACCTCCAGAGAAACAGTACTGTTCTTAAACAACAAATAAAATTAGGCAAAATAAACATTTTGGCATAGTGAAACAAACAAAACCAGAAAACAAAGAATTGGGACATTTCAGATTAGACAGTTTTAGCACAGCATTGCTGCTACAGTTGTTAGATAAAACTGTTATAAAATGCATAATGAGTTTTTTTTTTTTTTTCTCGTTTTAAAAATGAAGCAACTACTAAACACGTACCTCCTTGTTTCTCCCTAATAACATTTACATCTAAATCTGAGGTCCCGCTGTGAGTTATGACACATCGGTGTAAAATAAAAATTCAGCTCAACGTTTGTAAAGTAGATGTGCTAATTATTGACACATCCATAAAAATCCCTGGCACTTGCACCTCCAGTGCAGTGGTGACAAAGGCTGCAGCTGCACAAATCACCGCTGTTACAGCACAGTACGTATGGGCTCATTCAGCGTGCTCAACAATCTCCAAATCATGAATCACATCCTTGTTGCCCTTAAAACATCAGAACTCAAGATGACAAACGTGAGAGTGAAGAGTCCTCTTTGCAATAATGAATGACAACACAAAGCTTCAAGTATGTTCCAAATGCAGCTCATCTGGGTCTAAACAGACTAAAGTCTACGCATGCAAACTCTACTAATGTGCAGCCGCTTTTGCTTTCTGTGACACACGCACGCACACTGCAAAGTGCATATTAGAAACTAGTGGGTGCTCTTTGAGAGGTTTGGCTCTTCAAGCTGTGGCATTAAAGCCAGCTCGTGTTCTAGGAGGCAGAAAGGCTTAGATTTATACACTCACATTCAAAATATCCTGCCGCTTAACTGAGCTGCACCTAATGTCACACGAGTAAAACAAAAACGTGTTAGCATTCGAAATTTCAACATTCTGAGCTCCCTGGGCATCACCTCTTCATTATTTTAAACTGTAACAACATAAAGTGACTGTTATCGACATAAAGCATCTAATATAAGTTATTAAATAAATGAAAAACCTGAAAACAAGAAGAAAATCACTGATAACAGGCAGTAAAATTAACTTTTTACATCCACATGTTGACATGTGTTACTCCCTATCAGCATTCTGCATCATCATGAAATACCTTACAAAATAAATAAATAAATAACTTTTGCATTGTTTAGTGTTCGTTATTTATTTCTTTTTACAGTACTATGACTTGTAGCTGTACAGTGAAGTCTGAAAAAAAAAACAAAAAAACAATCGCAATGAAAACAGAGAGGTGACCCCCACCCTCTGATGTTACTGGTGCTGATGGGAGGGAAGGAGGATTTGGATGGTTTGCTGGTCTGAACACAGTCAACTCAACTAAACTAAACTGAACACCCTTCAGTAACCCCAAATCCTCCAACATCTCTTTGTTGGTCTTCCACAAGGCGATTGGGCAAGGTCGGGGCCCCATTCCATGTCTAAAGCTGCAACGGATTCAGGTCCACACTGGGATTACTAAGATCTGAGTTTGGCTGGGTGGGAGTCACGGCAGGGGGTGAGTTGAGGTCAAAAGGCGAGGTTTCAGGGGCCAGGTTTACCACTGTGACCTCAGAAGTGGTCCATCCTGGCGGCGAAAAGGCTGCGGGAGCGTGGCACGGCCGAAGAGATGCGGCCAAAGCTGGACGAAGGCCACTTCACGATGAACTGGGAGGTCACTGGCAGCAGGTACCTGGACAGACGGACACGAGTGAGGGATGGAGGGATTAGGGGAAAGGATGAACATAATGAGAGGATTAGTCCTGCAAAGGTCACAATTTAGAGGTCGGGTCGCTTTAGTTGGTGCAGAGACGGCATATAGCCCACTTTCATATATTGACTCTACCATTTATGGCCTTCTTCATTTGCACAGCTCCGTTTTAATAACGGCCTGGAGGTGTCAAGATATTATGACACCCCTTAGCCTTAAAACCAAGAAAATAAAAGAACTTAAAGGATGAAGCATTCCATCAGATGAATTTTGCGTAGGGGAAGTAACAAGCAGTGACATCAGCACATTTAGGACAAAAGCATTTAAGAAATGTAAAAAGCTGGAAACAAATTTTAGAGGTGTGTTGCTTTAAACACAACATTCAACTTATTGTCTGTTGATAAACTGATGTCTCATTGCAGTTCTTTAGTATAACGTTCCAAAACCAAAATATGCATAAAATGATTTTATCTACAATCCTGTTCAAACAGGTTTTATGGATTAATGGTGCATGTGCTGTAACAAATAAATTGACCCTCACACTGTCAGGGCAGTTTGCCTCTTCTACTTTGACCCTTAAATTTCTAGTATCAGGAACAGAAAATCCTCACCTATCATTCCGAGGCATAGACGTCAGTACCTTTCTAAGACTTTTCTATGACACCTTCCACCGAGACAGAGCAGTGAGGCAGCTCCTGCTAACAGCGTTCCAGTACCTGAGAATGAGACCAGTGTCAGGTTGAGATAGAGTCGAGGAGGTGGGGGTGACGGGGAGGGGATCAACCCTGCTCCCATCTTCCTTAGTTACTAGAAATGAGTCAGATACGGTTGTCAGAGCAATGTCAGATAAGATGATCAGATCCTGTTCAGGGTTAACTGAAGCTTAAGCAAAATGTTAAGGCTTCTGTTTAGAAGACATGAGATGGGGAGTTTAAAACTCTTCCACACGCATCAGTTTGAGCAATGACTTACAATTATGGATTTTTCCTGAAGACTTAAATCGTTAAATTATACATTCAGTGACCCTATTTTTACATCTTCAGCAAGGATCTTTATTTAATAAAATATACATCTAATGCTCGTTTAGTTAAACAAGCACAATGGTCAAAGAAGTGGTCCCTGTGGAAGTGTTTTAGATGTGACAGTCTAATCAAAAAAGGAGCCACTGGGGCTGAGGATTAGAGTAAAGAAATAATATCTTCTTTAAAGCATGCATAGCGATAGCACATTTTTCTCTGACAGCTCTCGCTCCTTGTGAAATAGCTCCTGGACAAATTAGCTGAGCAGCTTCTCCTGAAGTCGACTGGAAGGGGGGAAAAAAATAAAAAAACTTGGCACTGAGGGCATCCATTTCAACACAGCCTCAAACCCAAGAGAGTTAGAAGAGATTCATATTAAATTGATTTAGTCCAATGAGAGTGTCCTTGAAACTGTTTCAAGAGGGTTAGATGTTTCCCTCAAGCACATAGTCTTCATCTGAGCCTAGACTTGGTGAACAATGGGCTCAGTGTGACATTTGGACTGAAGTTCTCCACTCAGACCCCAGAGAGGTAGGAAAGCTTTTTCCTTTCACATATCCATTCATTATGTAGCTCAGAGTGCAGTTTCAGAGCACATTAAATGGTTTCATACTATGATTCAAATGTCACCCCTGGATTGATTTCTGCCTTGTTTTCTGTTTTTATTTTCTCTTTTATACAGTTATGAATAAAATTTAGACCCAAGAACAGAACGCAAAAGTTGAAGCCATTGCGATTCCATGTGCCATGGGCTTGAAAATAAAAATGCACCTCCGAGTGTTGATGCTTATTGAATCCCAGAGTTCTTATCTTTCTGCTGCATGTTCAAATATTAATTGTTCTTGTATGTTTACATGTAATTAGTTATTTCATGCTTAAAAAAACCCCCACTATTATCGTGTGCAGGAGAGTGGGCGGGACTTTCAGTCTCATGTTTCTAGTGTGCACATTCTGAAAAACAGGATGTCACAGCTCCACTTGTCAACAATGGAAGAAGGCGAAGACGTCTGGTCTTGATTTTTATTCACGTCTGAGCTTTTATCACTCTCTTCTATGAGATCCGGCAACATATGCAGGGATTGTGTTCATGGGTTTCTTTCAACCATCCATTACCAAAGTTAGAAACCCCAATTCACTGAGAAGAAATGGGGGTTAGGAAATAAAGGAAGAAGGAAAGGATGGAGACGAGGAAAGAAAGAAAAGAAAATATTGAACATTCATGAAGAGCCAAATGCACTCTTCAAACTCCTCTGTTATTCACTTTAAGAATATTCCGCTCGTATATAAAAAAAAAAAAAAGAAAAATCACTGGTGGTTGAGAAATCTCACGTCCAAGTGGCTTCTGTCTCTGCAGGCTGTATTTAATTGGACCCTCATTCAGTATCTTCCAGGTTCGTCCTCCTTTTGATCACAGAGAAGGCCTTGGCAACTGCACGCATGCTTGAAAGCCAGTGGGAGGCATGTTCACGCAGTTGTGCTTTATTTGAATCCATCAACAGATACAGATACCAGGCTTCAATCTATACATGCAAAGCTGCTATCAACTACTCTCTCTTGACAAGCCAATCTCATGTCCTCCATTGAGATGCGAGTGCCATGGTGCATTAGGAGGAGGCCAGACGAAACAAAATACCGTGACTAAGGATGCAGCGGGAGACTGCTGCGATGGCTGATGCAATCATAAACCAAGAGGAATAAAGAAGCTTGAAGGTTATCTGTGGCCCACATTGAGCTCAACAACCCCAATTAATTCTAATTACTGCCACACTTTTCAGACAAATGAAAGTTAATAGAATCTGAAAGTTTTGTCATCATGAGAAAATTGTCTTTAGGTATTGGCAGTAATTCCAGGCTTAGGAAGAAAATCATTTGCGAGGGCATTCAGTTATTTCCTCTCATCAGCCCACACAAGTCCAGTGAGTGTCCTCGAACCCTGTGAAGCTTTCGACACACTTGATCAGAGCTCTCCACACAGGACGGGCGTTTCAACAGGAGCAGGCAGGTGTGGTCAACAATGGAGACCCTGTGGACTGCAGTTAAACTCTGACCTGTGCTGAAAGCTGCTCAAAGGAGGGCTGCTCTGCGTGTTGAGAGTTGCATGCGTGTACATGCACAGTGAGTTTTATAAATGTAAAGAAACTGAATAAAAATCACGTTAAACATGTAAAAAATATGTCGTTAATAACATTTCAGGGGTCTGCCGCTGGTTTGTGGGCGGCTGTTTTAAAACAAGCTTGTTTTTTTAGTTGTCCCTGATGCCACAATTGATTTATTTTTCTTCTTTATTGCTAATTCTGATTGTTAGCAATGTTTCCCTCAAAACTATAGAATACAGTTCAGAGTTCTCAAAAAATAAGGTGCTCCAAAATACTGCAAAGACGCATTGTTACAAATAAAATTCAACTGAAAATGAAGTACAGAACTTCAATTACTCTTATTACTAATTTTTTTTATCTTATTACTTTTATGTAAACTCTTTTATGAACCAGAATATAGATTCTTAACCATGTGATCTTAAATCTTATTTACATAAAACATTAAAAGCAACCAGATAATAAAACAAATAATTTTATCCAGCAGTAACTACATTAATTTCAGTTGTTTTAGCCATTAAATTGTTTAACAATTACATGTTATTAATAATAACTACAATAAAAAAACATAATTTGCTGTATCTAATATAGATAGATAAATTCCACTGGGTTTTATACAATATTTATATATATTTTAACCGACTGTAACAGAATGTAACTGACAGCTATTTCGTTTATGCCCTCGTGACAAATTACGATCTTATTATAGTTATAATCAAGCTATTATTTATATTTTTTCTAATGAGTCACAGGCTAAACAGCAGCTGCCTCATCAAGAAAAAACTGTAAGCTGTTACTGAGTTGTAGAGGTGAATGTCCATCCATGAATAATTCTCTTTTTTTAAGTCTTTGTGTGCTTCTTCTGACTTTCTGTTCAAATACTTTACAGACTGTATAAACAGATAACATCTGGTCCTCCTCATAAGTTTCACACCAAAGATGATATGTGCAGGAGTTGATATTTTTAGCTCTTGCTCTTCCGGCCGTCAGTCAAGACAGTCAAACTGAAAAATTTTCAATTCTGATCAAGCAGTTTGAGCATCGTTAGTTCTAGTTGTCTTTGAGTTTTGCAGGAAGAGTTGACACAAATAAAAGGCAGTGACAAGTAATGTACTGTAGGTCTTTCTACAGTTTAACTTGTGATTTCCAAAAGAATATCAACACACTTATGGTTAATGCAACTGGTTGGATCTTAACAGGTGTAACTTTAACATAAGATGCCATGTGATTAATCTGTATTATCTACAAAGATGCACACAGAAGTGGAACTGAGGCTGAAATGTGGTTTCAAAAGTCACAGACAGTGTCTTGTTTATAGTTTCCACAGTTCAGTAATACTGTAACAGTTCTGAGTCATCTGGAGTGTCTAGGGAGTGAGGGATCATCGTTGTGTCACGTCACAGGACATGAGCATGCACACCTACAAACTCTCATATGCATACAAATTTAGCGCTTTCACGTTAAGCATATGCATCAATAAAAAAATAGATCCTAATTGCTCCTTAGCCCTCTGAAGTGGTGGCAGCTCATGTCGGCCGTTTGCATGCCTGATGGAGAGATGTGAGCCACTTGTGCTGTGGAACTGCACGCCACACGATGTCAACCAGGCCTTTTTTCTATCTTCTAATGACAAGAAGAGAGTGGTGCTTGGGTTGATCATGTGACTGATGCAGTGCAGGTGATGTGCTCAGTTCCCACTGAGGACACTTGAACAGAAATGCTCTCAGAGTACAGTATGATGCTCTTGATTAAAGATTGTGTAAAAGACGCAGTGGTTGATTGGCTGGTGGCAAACTGCACGCTGGTTGAATGTTTGCAGAATGGACCAAAAGTGCTCCAAACAGTCTGAATGTGCTTCCTTCTCCTTTTTTAAAAAGATTGTAAATACACTGTTTACAATTTTGAGCTACATGAAATCACATTTTCATGCCACATTAATTATTTCCAATGTTGCTATTTTCAAAGTTAATAAGAGAAAGAGAAGGAGACCATGTCAGAACATTGGTTGTGCAGCCAAAGCAGAGATCTTTGGGCAATATGGATCAGACCATGTGTGAAGTGGTGGCAGCAGCAGAAAGCAGTAAACAGGGACATTGCTTGAGGACTGAGGGGCAACCAAACCAAGCAGAGACCTGCATCGAGGGGCGAAGAGACGGAGGAAGAGGAGGAAGAAGCAGCGACAGCAGCAGGAGTGGAGCCATGAGTTGAAGTTGGTCCGGCAGCAAATGGAAAGCTTTTTTACACAGACATATATAGAAACAGAGAACAGACAGATGCAAGCTTAAAGCTACACTAAAGATCTGCAAACGTGCGCTTCTGTGCATGATCAAGTTCTGAAATCCAACATTAGTTACATCACATTTTTCTATTGCAATTATTATTATTCTCAAAGACTAAAAATTATCAGTACTTACTAAGTCAAAGGATTTTACACAAACCCCAAATACTTTTTAACAACTGAGTTTTTTCATACAGTCAGAGCAAAGTGATAGCCTGTTAAAATATGTGCAAGAGTTATGAATCATGTAAAGCGAGGCCCCGGGAAAAAAAGAGGAGCTCTCTCTAGTAAGGTCATTTGCTGCTCAGACTCATCTGGGCTCTAATTGAATTAAGAAGGCCTCGAGGGGCCCCAGGCTAACCTGAGCGCTAATCTGTGGGCCATTATTTCCTGTTAACAGCGCACTCCCTCCCTCTCTCTTTCTCTCCACTCTCCAACCCACCTCCCACTCAGTCTGCGAGCCCAAAGCCTGCGTGATTTAAAAGTTCACTCATTCCAAACCTGAGCTGCTGTCCCCTTTGGGGATCGGTGTTAAAAATAGGATGAAGCTGATTTTTGCTTGTTTGTTTTTTATCACACTTGTATTAGGAAGATGATGGCTCCAAGGCTCCATAGAGGGGAAAGAGGAAATTTTTCCTGAAAGAGGTTTAATGATGATAGCTGTATCATAGCAATGTGTTTGTCAGTGCTTTCTAAAGGGAATTTATTTACTTGGAGCTTTTGGGGTTTAGAAAGCTTTAATTAACTTTCTACCTTGACCTAAATATTAGATGAAAACACCCAAATAAATATTCATCAGTGATGCTGGGTGTTATCTTTACACAAGTTTAGCACCACTGTGGGCTCTAATTATTGTTCCTGCCTTGTGTGTATTATGTTTTTATTCTTTTATGACAATACACCAGTGAGCCAGACGGCTAAAACCACCAGCAGAGGTCCCTCTCACCTGGTGTCATCCCATTCAGGGCTGAGTCCAGTCAAGGACCCGCGGGACTCTGAGACAAACTTGTAAACCACCAACAGGCAGTCTCGGCACAGCTGGACCAGTCGTCGGCAGCACTGCAGCTCCTGCGGCGACACCACCTCGCTGCTCTTACTGAAGATGGCCTCCCACGATGAGCTGGAGAACAGAGTCAAGTTAAGAAGCAAGTTCGCTTTGGCGTGAGCACTATGACCACACACACGTTCACATGTGGAAAATTCATTTACACATCTCCTCACATGCACAGACAAAGAGGAGGACACACACAGGAAGGATGAAAACAAATCCAAGTACAGTTAACCCTCTTAACAATCCCAGACATACCCCTGACTGTGTGAGAGCCTGAGCAACTAAGACAGACAACCCCAGGGGGTAGTTTTGATGTCTTCCCCTCTTTGGGAGGTGGGACGTTGTTCCACTAAAAAGGTTCAAAATTGTCTTTCCATTCTCCTCCTCCTAAGTCTTTTTTTTTAAAGCCTGTTGAATTCATGGCCCAGAATAGCTGCTGGGCTGTTTGATTGTTGTTAAGTCCCTTAGATAAAATATCAAAGAAGAGACAGAGGGGAGCGAGGGGGGGTCATCACCTCGGATTTGGAGTGTGTTTTTCGAGCTGTAACCGCCTCAACTGTCTCTGCGTGATATAGGGCCCCCTGTTGGGTTCATCCATGTTGGGGCCATGATCTGTTGCAGGGCGGGGCTAGATGATAGCCTAGCAAGCTAGCTGTTTCATCCAGGGCATGCTGTGATCAGACAAAGACTAAACGGGGTGCAGCCAGCTGGGGGTAGCCTGGCTTGGCTAATCCTGGCACGCCAATATCTCTCCACCCAATCTCTGCCATTTCTTACAAGAGCTCAGTTTCAATTCACTCTCTACATCTACTCCCCATTTTTCTGTGACAAACGTTGTTATTTTCTCGTACTCTGCTTATCGGTCGCCTCATCTCTGTCATCTGCTCTGTCCCTTCTGAACTCGCCCCTTAATTAGGACTCCAAAGGAAGTAAAGGAGAAGAACAGAGAACACTGGGCTTCGATTCAGGTTACCCCCTCTGAGCCCTCTGTGTCAGGGGGAACACGCCACTGAGCAACTGAACTGTAAAGAATATGGAGAGGAGGAGATGTGAGAAGGTCATATCTTTATCTCAGAGGAGATGAAAAGCAACCAGTACAGCAGCTGTCTGAATGTCAGGACTGTGTAAATGTTCCTGTGTAAAATAAATGACTGAACTCAAAGCTTGAAAGAGAGAAAGAGAGAGAGAGAGAGAGAGAGAGAGAGAGAGAGAGAGAGATGCAAAACTGTATGTGTTTTCTATGTGGCTTTATCAAGTGAGAGCTAAGTGCGATGACTCGGGTTGTAGGAAGCCACTTTCTGTCACTTCAGGATGTAGGAAAATAAATAAAAAGACACCACAATACAAACTTTAGAGTATCAGATAACAGCCTGAACTGAAAAGGCCTTCATTCACCTCCTCGTCACTTTCATTCCTCTTTTCCTCGCTCTTCCTGCTCTCACCTGTGAATAAGCTCTGATTAACAGCCACGATTTAAAGAAAGTGCAACGGGGTCTGCTCGATCTGTCAGTCATTCTCCATCTTTCAGCCGGTGTTCCTTCTACAGTCACACTCAATGAAAATGGCAAATTGTCCCTGCTGTCACTAAAACTAGTATATTGATTAACAGAAGGCTTGCGGGCATGAGGAAATTGCGTCGTACACGAGCCTCTAGTTATGGAGTTGGAGGAGTGATGTTATGCAGTGAATAAAGTGGTAATTGGCCTGCAGTGTGATCACTTGTTTGTGATGATTCTAAGGAATTAGATTCTATTCACTCTTTGTGACACTCAGAGCCATTTTTCAGTATGTTTGGGGTTGTTTTTTTTGGGTTCGGGCATGCTCCAAGTCATCACTGAAAATAATATAAACATTATGAATACAGCAGTTGTTTTTATGTGGATAAGCTCCTATAATTAACCTAATTTATTAGCTTGTCTGCTGTAACTTCTAAATTACAGCAGCTTTGATTATCTGTCCTTCCCAATGATAGTTTTACTTTTCCGCACAATGCAAAACAATAAAAACAACTGCTTCTATCTCTTTTATGTCATGTGACTTCCTTTTTGTCTACGCTGTTTTTTTCTCTACATATTTACTTTAACAGTTTGCAGTTTACAAACAAGAAAAAAATCTCAATAATTTAATACTTGTTGCTTTTTATGACAAGTGATGTTTGTCATGTTAACAAAAGTTTTGAAAATCAATAAAAACAAAACAAAAAAATCTACAGGCAAAGTCTGGCTCAGACTGGCCTACCCAGTGTTGGAGAAGCAGTTCCACAGGCCCTGGCCATGACTCCAGAGCAGTCGGTTAAAAACGCGGTTAAAAAGACGGTAGATGTGGAGACTCTCTACGTCTGGCTCCCTCCAGATCCGTTGAAGCGCTGAGCGGACGTTGGTTCGTACAATATCCAAGACCTGAGAAAGAGAAAAGATGCGAGAGTGAGACATGGAAAAAAAAAAGAAAGAAAAACAAAAAAAACAAAAAACACCAAGAATGTGTTAACGAGAGAATTACATGCTAGAATGTGAAAAATAATGCCACTGCTTATTCATATGCAGATTTTGATATTTGTTCCAGCTGCAATTTCTTTTTTTTTTCTCTCTTTTCTTTGATCTCACCATAAAATTAGAAATCACAGTGGTTACCAAGTTTACTCATCAACAAAGAGCAAGCTTGCATTTATGAATAAATCGAGATAAAACTGCATTCAACACAATTTAACCACAAACATGAAAATGACTTTATTCAGATTTTTTTCTAACAAGTACTGGAGGGGTTTCGGCTGTGCATTTATACAAGTCTCTGGGCACAGACTTGTAGCTCATGTCTCGTGTTTGTGTAAGAGAGAGAGAGAGAGAGAGAGAGAGAGAGAGAGAGAGAGGCAGGCAGGACGAAAACTATCGGGGCAGACAGTGGAGAGCCTGGGAGAGGACTAATTGCTGCACCAATGTCAGTCTTGGAGATAAGGTGTCAGAAGTTCCCGGGCGGTCTACAGACACCTGCGCCAACCTCCCATGCCCCCCGCCCCCCCTTCTGTTTCCCATCCCTCCCTACCTCATGGCCTTCTCTTCCTCTTTTCATTCCCGCTCAGAGCAGCGTTGGGGCTCTTTTGACTTTGATTCCTCGCTCCTCATTACTGAAGTGCCCATCCGTCTGAGCGCCCCTGTGTGTGTGTGTTTGCAATGCAAAGACTGAGATTTCCCTACAGCCACACAAGACGAGCGAGGCATGCATGCACACTCAGACAAACTGATAGATGAGTAAACACACACAGATATGTTTTGGTATGGTAATCAGATGGCAGAGCGGTGGTGCTACGTTCCTGACCTCTGCCTGCTGCTCATTAGGCTGCTTCACTCCAAATAAACATGAGCTCACACCACCACAGCCCACAACACAGCTGAGCACAGTGGTGCAGAAAGCAGCGGCTGAGAGATCACATCATTACTGACACGCCTACTGCATGCCATTTCACGTCTTGTCCCCTCTTCTGTTTTGTTTACATCTTTTTTTAGTGTATCTGCCTCTCACGGTCTGACACAGTAATGATCTTCATGCTTGTCATGTTTTTTTTTTTTTGCTTCTCTTTTTTTTTTCTTAGCAGTTTGATTTGGGGGATTATTTTTGTGTTTTAAAAGTTCTAAAAGCTTTCAAAGAAAAAGATAGGAGTGGTGACATTTTGTCATATTCACAAGTTTTAACAACGTCCATTCTGAGCAGGTTGACAATACAGAATCTGTGAGAGCAAAGCCACAGGCAGGCCATTTATCTAGACATCAAACAGTAAATGTGCTTCATTTTTAACACTTTTAGACCAAACATAAAAAAATAACACATTATCCCAAACAACTATGTCTGAAACACGGTTCAAAATCAGCTTTTTTCCTCAACTTCTAATGAAAAACTTGGAAACAATTTTGCCCAAAAATATATTCGAGCAACCATTAAAGTGCAAAATGCTAATTTATGCACATTCAGAATCACAAATAAATGTAAACTTTGCCTCTAAAAAAACACAATTTAATTATATTCCCTCACTGTACCTTTTAATCTCTCATGCTCTCAATAGCGATGTTCAGATTGGATTCATGAATACGTAAACAGTTGGTAATCCTAACTATAATCCCAGTTTCAAAAACAGTTGGGACACAGTGTAAAAATAAAAACAGAATACGAGGATTTGAAAATCTTATAAACCTATATTTCATTCCCAAGCTAGGCTGTTGTGATGGTGCATTATGTCTTCAGCATTGTATTGCTCAAATATGCAATACCTCCCCTGTCTAGATGGAAGCACATACTGATCTAAAATCTGTATGTATGTCTCAGCATTTATGTGTAAGATGTGAATTGTCTGTCTAACCCTAACCCTCTGATGAGAAACTGAATGATCCATCTTATCTTTAGTCTGCAGAACGTGGCATCAATTGCTCCAAAAAGATTTCCAATCTGGACCATATCTGACCATAGAAGAGTGTCCAATTGAGTGTCAAGGAGCTTTGGGTGGTAGAGGTCCAGTATCTCCAGAATTCTGTGTGTTGATCATCACATCTGTTTGGAAATTTGTGCAAACGCTTCTAATTTTCAAGATGAGGCAGCACGTCTCCAGCCAGAACCGGATTTAGTTCCATAAGCTGGACCACGAGTTGGAACGGACTGTAGCATCTTTGATGAGCTGTTTCCCCATCTCGCCACACGCATCATGAAAATGAGAAGTAAATGTAATTTGTGAAAACACGCAGTTATCTACAAGTAAATAAAAAGTAAATGATTCCTGATAATGGCGCGCTGTGCAGGTTATTTGGAAGGCATTACACCGACGTTCCTACGCAGAGGGTTTGTGTAACCTGTTCATGGAAAATCTTAAAGCAGACCATCGACTTGAACTTCTAAACAGGCTATTAACACTAGATTCTTATAGAGCTGCTCTAAAGCTGCATTAAGGAGGCAGTAAGAAACAGTCCAAAAATCATTATTAGTGTGTCCCCAGGTGTTAGTACGGGTCATTGTGACTGAGCCTTTAGACGCTGAAGTTTAGATTCTGCTTTGAAACTCACCTTCCGCTGTTTGGTTGAGTCCAACTTGACCAGCCAATAAGATGCAACCTTTGGTTTATGATATCTCCAGTTGTCAAGGATCTGTGCAGGGAACAGTGGCATTTTTAAAAAGTTATAAATTCTCTTCATAAACATGTTGAAACCACATAAACCACAACATAAGATGGAAAATTTCAGTCAAATGTATTAATAACATAAAAATATTTCCACTACTCCTAAGAATACAGGCACTACAAAAAAGACTTCCAGGAGAAAATAACAATAATAATTTTATAATAGCTGGTTAAATCAATTACACATTCTCTGCAGTGAGAAAAAACCTGCACTTAAAATCATAAAAATATAAGAGGGACCCCTTCACACACTCATTCTGACAGGCCTCCCTTCACACCCGGATATGGACTCTGTATCATTGTTGGGTTAGTGTCTCAGCTCATCTAATCCCCTTTGAGGCTTCCACATATCAGTCCTTGTTACGATCGTGCGTTCCACGTTCAAACATGACAAGACCATTGCACACAGAGCTGCAATGCTTGCACAATATTTGCCATGTCAAACTAGGCAACACAGGAAGTTGCGAGGTGGGAGACTGTTTACTGCAGCACATCACAAACTGTCTTGTTATCCTGTCGTCAGTGCAGAGGGCTGTTGCTCTATACTACAATCAAAGCAATGCTTTATAACATCTCCTGGTTGACTCAACTCAATAATTAAACTATGAAACCAACATCAAACACTGTCTCCTTTTAATTAGTGAATCTATTCAGTAAATGTGTTAATCTTAAGTTAAAATCTTTTAGCACCAGATGTTCCAATGCAGTTGCTGGTACAGTGAAAGGATTACAGTGCACCTACAGGTTCTGCTGCTGTTGTAGTGTTGACTCTCAGCTTACACTTCCCCGCTGGTGCACATAAGTGACACATAGGGTGTTAGATCCCCTGCAAACAAGACTCTCAGTGAAAAGCTCCAGTGTAAGCTACAGTGTATACTCACACACCAAAAACACACAGATGGGTTTGAAGTATTTCTTAAAATTCTGGCTTTCCCCTGAGGTCTTCTAACCAGAACTATTACCCGAACCTTGAAAACAAGCTCTCTGCTTGTACTATGGAATATTTTGTGCCTCCACTAGTACGCTGATTAATCCAAAGATGCTTCACACATTTATCTGCGAAGAACTTTCTGAACAAGATGAGAAATCTTTTTACCGTTCCACATCATTGAAGTGTCTTCATTTTACCCAGTTGGCTACGTGCTCATTTGTCGCAGTGTGTTTTACATGCACACAAATTACTGTCAATTCAGGCGCGACAACCAAAACGAGATCAAATAAATAAGCAGATGAAATATTTTATCTTTCAATGGACCCAAGTGCAACAAAAGAAGGAGATTTGGAGTGGGAGATAAGGAATGCAATTACTTAGATACAAACACATCGTTAGTCCAATTAAACCTCGACTTTGAATTGCAGCAGAAAAATGCTAAAGATTGTTTTCATGCCAAGTGAACACTCCTCTCCTGAGGCAATGAGTCAACAGTACAGGTGCATTCGCTCAGCTGTGTTTCTGCGGTGCTCTCATTAGTGTTTGTTAACAGTACAGGTGTTGTGGTAATTGTCTTTCACAGCCCCCGACACACCCAGATGTTCTGCTCACACAAAAACATGCCTGTTAATGTTCTTGTCTTTTGGACACTGTAATTTGCCACAACACTCAAATTTCTGCTCAGTACGCAGTGAATACCCAATGTCCTTTGCAAATTATGTGTTTTATTGTGTGTGATGAATTAGGTTGCTTTGGTTTGCCTGAAATTGGAAGAAAAAAAAAAAGGAAAGCTTGTCTTTCCTGTCCGCAAACAAGAAACTTACTGGCTAGTCCACGCCACAACGCCACAGTGCTGTCTGTCTTAACGCTGATGCCAGAGAACCACTGCAACATCTACCCTTGTAGCTTTCAAAAAATCGAGGAGCCAAATGAAAAAGACCTTGCACTTCAGTTCGAATGTGACACAGAAGAATAATTGAACCAGCTCTGGTTTACTCCTCTGGGTGCATTTCACATGTATCCTTCTGAGAACAAATTTGGTCCACTGAAAGTCCTGGTGGTATTTTTGTCACTTATCCTTGTGAAGACAGTCTGGCTGGTTTCTGTCCATTCTGCACTATGGAAATGTGGCACTGAGCAGACAGCTGCTTTTGAGGATGGTGGCAGGAGCAGTTGGAATGAAGGGCAGAGTAAGTGTAGAATGGACGCCTCCACACTTCTTTCATACTGTAAATGTACGATGAATTCAAGGCGAACCTCGGCACTACGTTCTAATTTCATGTCTTTTAAATTTAAATGTGTATGCATGTATTTATGTATCCTCTGTACTTTCTTTTTAACTCTGTAAACCAGATGCATGTATTGAACATTCACTACTTTTTTTAAATAGGTGTGAACACAATTATGCACAATAAAATTAGCAAACAACAGTGACTAAAATTATAATCGTAATGCTGGAAACTTTTGTCAACCACAAACAGTGGTATGACCTAATTCCTATTGTCCTGGTTGTTTGTTTTATTTAATTTTCTACTTTTCCAATTTAGACACTTATAAACTTGTGTATATAGATGAAACTGTAGGGTGATCACCTTCTGTGCAGAAATAAACAAGTGAGCGATTAAAATACAGGACTGATGGGAAACACAAAAACAAGATTCTGATCTAACCGGTACAGTTATAGTTACACAAACACCAGCAGAAACTTACCTCATCCAGCACAGCCTCAGCCTCTTCTTCAGTTTTCCCTGGAAATCTGATCCGCATGGCGGTGAGCACTGACAGAGTCTGACGCACCAGTTCAGCCTCCTGCTCTTTACTCCGCAGGTTTATCAGCGGATCGCCCTAAAAAAACACATAGAGGAAGTTTCACGTTAAGAAGCAGAGCTACACATTACCAGACATTATCAAAATAACAAATGTTCTGCTACAAAATGTCCATTTATTTGTTCTCTTCACAATGACAGACATTTTTTAGTTTCATTTTAATTTACACTCCGGTATCCAGTGGTTACCAGCACATTTATAAAGAAGGAGGGAAATAGCCGAGGCAGGTGGAAAGCAACAGATGGCCACAAAACAGAAGGTTATTGATGTGAGCTACAGTGTCCTATAGAGTTCTGACACACAGCGCCTGTTCAAAAAAAAAAAAATCACACTGGAGCAGAATGTTACATACTGCCTCCCAAAGCAGGAAAAATGAAAGGTTGAAGATAAATGTGTTAAAGGTTAAAGATAAAACCTTTTAATAACCAAAAATGTGTCAAGAAGAAGGTTTGTGATTGCGTAAAGTCGTACATCAGCAGAACACCGGTAAATGTAGCACCATGAGATCTTGGTTTAAATGCTTGCCATGCCATTTAACACATTGTGAATCAAAACACGTGTGTGTATGTGTGTGTGTGTGTGTGTGTTAAGTGTCCTACTATATTAGAGTGGATGGTCCCCAGGCTGCTGCTGTGAGGTACACGGTGGGCGGAGCCACTCCGGCTCAGCGAATGAGAGCGAAGCGTAGCAGAGCTCGGCCTAGTGAGGGGCATTGCTAAGGAAACTGTTGGAGAGGGCCTGGTGGACAACGCCCGCACCTCACTGGGTGATGAAAGGGAGGCAATGGAGCGAGGGCAAGAGATGGAGCGTCTGATTGGACCGGAGAGAGTGGGTGAAACAGAGGGAGCGGTGCTGGTTTTGAGTGACTTGACTGAAGGTTTCCAGTGCATCCGCCCTGTAGGGAAACAGGAGACAGAGAGGAGAAAGTGAGTTAGAGCTCAGGAAAATGATTCTTCACTGGGAAGCTTTCCCAATGTCCCTCTCACGCACTCTGCTATATTTCATGCAGCACCTGGGTTACAAGATGAAGTGTGGCATTAAAACTCCCACAGCTGCACTGTAGCACACTGGCCCTGCGGTCGGATTTTGTGTGTTATTAGTGACCGCAGCATGTGTTGTCGAAACCAGAAATTAAACCAAAATCTGGTTCCTGTCTGGTTCAGGGGCAGATTAAAGAGCAGCTCTCTCTCAGACACATTAGACAAACAGATGCAGGCAGATGGAAAATGAAGTAGAAAACACATAGTGACACTCTCTGTCACCCTTGACACTGTTCCAGCTTGTCTACCAGCCAATGTATTAGTGTGTGTCCAACATCAAGCAAGCCTGCAAGTATGTGTGCGTTTGACTATGTGAGCGAGCGGCTGCTGAATCTTTCAAGGTTTAACCACTGCCAAATGTGAGCATTATGGGACTTAGTTGTAGCGGTCCTTTGGTGGCTTGGTATAGAGAAGGACTTGGCAAGGTCTCTCTCAACACACACGCCTACAAACACACAGATACTTTGTCAGAAAAGTTGGGCTTTTTCATGATTTTGTCCCTCATTTTGTGACAAATAGAATACGCTACCGCACCTCTATTGAGCCATAAAACTCAACCCAACGTGCAGCCAGAGAATTTCTTATCCAAGGTCAGTACGTAGACTGCTTCCAAAGGTCTTCTCTTTCTCATGACAGCTTAAAGTGAGTTGATGCATGTGACTCATGCGAACCGAAAGGAATGTTAGAGGCTTATCGCTCTCAGTACAAAACTGGATTTTTCAACATAAACCCTCAAAGTATTTTCAAGGTACTGAACAAAAAAAAAAGTATTTTTTTCAATCAAATTTTGGTTTCTATTCATTACTGCGTCTACCTTCACCCTCTATTCAGCAGGACTGCTGTGTTCAAGAACTCGTCTTTACTCAAGTGCTTTTTAAGGCTTCGGCATTTTCTGTATGTGTGGCTCTGCAACCGTGGTGTTTGAATATCATTTAACTTACTAACTCAGCAACAAAGATCCATATTCCAAAACCCCCCATGCTGTAATTATTCTGTTTAAACTGGAATTATAACCAAAGAAAATTATATCTTTTATCACGTCGATTTAGACACATTAATAATAAGATTGATGAGCACCTTGAAGTTGAGGTTTAAAATGAAGAATGTCCTTGTTCAGTTTCATGGATTTATGTGCCAGGATTTAATCTGGCACATAATTAATTAAGTAACATAACCAGTAATTTACCAGATCCTACAATTAGATAAACACAACCTTTGATGAACAACAGTGTGTGATATATTGCAAAGACAGGCAGACTGAGAAGCTTTAAATTAGGAGTGAAAGTAGCTGCACCGCTAATCAGATGCTCCTTTTCAAAGGATCATGAGCAAATGTGAACACTTTCATACAAGCTGAAGTTTTATCAGTGTCTGATCTGCAGCATTCAGTCCAAGGGAGATCTGAGTGAATTGTTTCTGCCCACCACTCTGCAACGCCATTTCTAAACCTTTGTATTTCACTTTTCAGCAAAAATGATTATTCAAAGGTAATTATATAATTATTTTTAATATTAATATACTATTATATATAAAACTGTGTCATGAAAAGCTGGGTCAAATCTGTTCTTGAAAATTGCTGAGAAAAAACATCCAAATTTGTAAATGTTTAAAGGTGAGAGAGAGAAAAAACATATTTGTTAGGTTGCTTTATTTTTGTTAGAATTTATATTCCAGTGTTTAATAGTTAAAAAGAATTGGCAAAGTTTGCAAAGCCATCAGAGGAACCATCATGTCAGGCATATCTGGAGAGATTTCTCTGTTTTTCCCAAAGTGATTCGATTTTACTTCAGAAATCTCACAGGTTGTCTGGGTTCTTAATTTTGTTTTGTTTACTAAACTCCAGCTTGACCTCCATCATTACTCGAAACTGTAATTTATTTCTTACTTTATTATTATTTGAGGAAGCTACTTCCTGAAACTGGGGAAATCTAAGCAAGCAGAAAACAAAGAACAAAAGAGTTGTCAAAACTCCCAACCTCTGCCTTCCAAATAAAAACTTCCCAAACACTTCCACCTACCTGAGCGCTCAGCTAAGTTCTTCTCCTTGCTCTCGCCAAGGTCATAGGAAACTTTCTTATCCCCTCTCTTCTCTCTGCGTCTTCCCTCTCCCGTCTTCCCCCCCTCGTCCTCCTCTTCATTTGAAGAGGAGCAGGAGTTATCGGCGCTGCTGCCGCTGGTGAAGTCTGCCAGGTAGTCTGGTCGCTGGCGTCTTGGCGTCTGACTGCATTCTGGCATGGCGGTCAAAGGCTGGTGAGAAAAAACACAAAAGTAGGGAAACTACTTAAGATCAGTCCCTGGAAATGAATAAAACCGAAACAAAACTACATGCACTTAACAATATAGATTTCTGAACAAACTTTGTGTTTTCTAATCCCAAATTTTGCAAAATTATCTCGTTCTGGAGGAACAACATTTTCAACTGAGCCAAGGACCCGTGTGTAAGTAAGAACACTCTTCGGTATGAAGATATTGAAATTTTTGAGCTGCTGTCAGGTTCGCCTCACCTTAAGCCTGTTACCATCTGTCCCAGTGAGACCAGCAGGTGTGTCTGTCACAGGTGCAATACGTCTCTTCATAAGAACTTCACCACGAAAACAACTAACTCGACCATTGTTTCGACATTTTTAATATTCAGTAGACGCATACTGGGCAAGGCTGAGGTAAAACATTTAATCATCTTTTAACATAAACTGTGTATAAAAATGTGTTTCTTTAAATATAAAATAACATAGCTGTGTGCATAAAGCAGTCTTGACATCACTGAGTGCTTCTTTGACAGTGCAGCTCTATTCAAAACAACAAAGCGAAAACACTTATGTTTGCAAGTTCAAGGGTAACTTTTTATTCTTGAATAACATTAATTACATTGGCCTATCTCCCAACCTGGAAGGGCACATGCTGACATTAATAAAGCATTTATGCAACTGTTATTCTGCATTGAGCTTGGGCAGCGCTGTCAGACCACTCAAATTAATAAGCAGGAAGTGATTACAGGGCCTTACACAGTCACCGCTAGGCAGCTGTGTGGGTGAGTGATAGACGAGGATAGAGACAGGGAGATTAAATACATGAGAGGAGAATAAGAGGGGAGATGGGAACATCAGATTGATGAGGTGAGACAAAGAGGGGGGCAAGGTGAATCTCAGCACGGCAACAGGAAAGAACAGAGAGGAGAAACTGAATAGACAGAGAGAGGCGGAAATGAATACAGAGAGAAAGGGATTCTTGACATAAAAGAGGGGATAAAAAGGATGCGAGAACAGGCTGTGACTAAACAGTGGAAAGCAGGCAAAGACAAAAAGATCAGACACGAAAAAATGAAATGAAATTTTTTAATGTGTTAAGGGGAAAGAAGTGTGTGAGAACACCAAGCAAGTTAAAGAGAGAGCTAAGGAGAAGGATAACAAAAGAGAACCTTCATACGTTTCTTTCTCTCAACCTTTTGTCCTCTCCGCCTGAACATTTCTTCAGCTATAACAAACATTATTACCCCTTACGCTCTCCAGAATCCTGTTTCTAATCCCTTTGCTTCCCTCTTCACGTTGCGCTTTCACATACTTCTTGGTTCAGCTTCAGCAGATAGCTTGCGAGCACCGTGTCCTGTGGAGTGAATTTTTCCGTCACTGCACTTTTCTATCGATGTCTCCTTCTATAAGCTTGGCAACATCTGACTTGACAGGCCTCAAATTATTTTGGACAACAGTGATTGTGTCTGAACAAGTCCTCACTTTAGCAAAAGGCCTTCCAAAGGCAGTGCTGAACTTCAACATCTAGTTCCTACCACACTCCTTGAGTGTTCCTGTCAATTAAGTCTTCGGGTGAGGGATGGATGTACACGTATAGAGAAAGAAAAGGATGGAGGGGTGAACAGAGGAGAGCGAAGCGAGGTGATGGAGGGAGGAACGTGCTGCCGTGAGAAATTGAGGGGGCTTATAGGTGGATGTGACAGAGCGACAGAAAAAGAGGATGACAGACAGAAAGAAAGATAGCAGGAAGAGTGCAAGTGAGACAGCCTGACAGCTGTCCCCTTGGGGACTTGGGTCTCTTCTTTGGGCCTCTTTCTGATTCACCTCTTTCTTCCCAAACCTGCTATCCCCCCCTCTTTATTTTCTGAACCACGTCCGATGTGCTTTCTGTGAGCGCTAGCTTCAGGCATCTGACTATCTTCCCCTCTGACACTCTTCTTTTTTTTGTGGGTCCCATGAGACATCTGGACTCTGTTCTTTGTGCTCTGTGTCTCCCAGCCTCTCCCTCCTTCTCACCCACCTTTGGGCCTCTTTGCCTGGAGGACTTGCCCATTAGCTTCTCATCATCCAGTTCACATTGCTCCAGTAGATCCAGTATATCTTCTTCCTACAGATTGATAGATACAGAGCAGTTGTTAAAAGATTAACAACGTATTTTTTTCTCTAAGATGAAACATAACAGGCTTCAGTTTGCTACATCAATCCAAAATGATTGTTTTTTGGCTTCTGGCTTTCTGAGTTTGCATCGGCACATAGATGTGAACAGAAATATTTCCTTGTCTGGAAGATAAAACCCATTTCAAAGACTGCCTCCATGGTAGAACCTGGATGGTGGGACACAACTCTTCTTACATGGACGAAGAAGTTTTACATCTCAGACCTCTGAATTTCCATTTCCACTATAAATCCAGGAGAACTACAGCCGTTCTTTTATCAAACTTATTTGTCTTTTTGATGGTAAATTGTATAAACATTTCTGCTAAGAATATATAAATGTATTAACTCCATTAAGCTTTGAACGTGAACTATCTGCAAGCTGTCTTCTTTTTGGATATTTTTTCATAACTTCAACAATAAATACCATGTATCTTTAGCAGGGATAATTCAAATGCTTTACTGGAACCCAACTAATCTAAAAAAAATTAAAAAAACATGAACAGGTTTATGTGTTCAAAAATGAATCTGACTGTTATGAACAAACAGGTTTGGACAAGCAGCCCTGAAGTGCTAACAGCTACAATTTGAACCTTTTATATTATAATAATTATTATAGTTAAGTGTCACTTTGTCTTATTTGCTGAAGTATTTACAAATTGCAGGTGTTATTCTTACTCAATAAAAGTCTGCTGCA
The DNA here is from genome assembly GCA_006937955.1 of Pachypanchax playfairii. NCBI lineage: Eukaryota > Metazoa > Chordata > Actinopteri > Cyprinodontiformes > Aplocheilidae > Pachypanchax > Pachypanchax playfairii. The sequence goes on along the minus strand of SSNP01000004.1, from coordinate 9,009,910 downwards.
GACTCAATAACCTTTTATGAGGTGAAAGCTTTCCCACTCACATTGGTTTAAAATCACAGGAGGCCCATTACCTTGTTAAATAATACCAAGTGGATTACATGGATGTTTTGACATGATTTACAACACAGGAGAAAACAAAACTTGACATGTGTAGAAATTATACAGAAAATAAAGGTTATTTATGTTTTCTTCATTCTCAATGTGAGAAAACTGAGTCTAAATTGGGGGGGGTGTCCTATTTCTTTGTATACGGGGTAGCTCTGGTGCAAGAAAGAAGAATGGTTGTCTTTTATTAGGTAAGATTGGAAGTTCAGTCTGTGTATGTTGACGAGTCCTTGGGAACAACACTCAGCAACATGCTTGCAGATCAGAAGGTGTGAATTTGTGGATGTAGTTTGTGTTTAAAGTGTTTTGAGTGGTCAGTCGGTAGAGAAAAGCACTAAACAAACTCGTTCACAACCTATTCTGCTGACGTCCTGTTTGTGTGTTAGACACATTTGTTACATGTAACTTGCGATTGTGCAAAGAAAGACTAGTGAAAATCACATGGGTAAAATGGTATTTGTTCCCTGTTTTCTGCGTATCGATGATGTACAAATAGAAGACCATTTAATACTTATAAACCTCTTGCTTTGGTGTTTTTTTGTTTTTGTTTTTCTATCTTGTGTTTGCAGGAATCAGGCAGGGAGAGCAGGACATAAAACAATGTGGACTTTCTGCAGTTTAATAATAATGAATCATCCTATTTAAAAAAAACAAACAAACATATTCGCTTATATAAATTTGTTTTTTTATCTGGCTCAAATACATAGATTGTATGAAGCAGTTTTTTTTAGCATTCACTTGCCATTACACTTTCATTTACTATGGAAAAGCTCTGAGTAACCTTGAACTGCAAACAACCTCTTATTGCAGCAGAGAATAGTGCGATTTGTGAGAGAACAAAATCTAGGTGAAAATCTATTTAATGTCTCTTCATTTTAGTGCTGCATCCTTCTTTTGAAATGTAAGGGGTTGTTTTTGTTTGAATTATAGTTATAAAGGATTCTTACAAATTGTTACTTTGAAAATGTAGCATAAAAAGTTAGGAAATTTATGTCTGGTGGGCTTGTTCTTTGTTGTAATGATGCTTCTACCATTAGAAAGTCTGTTTATTTCTCCTTAAGTAGTGCCCCATTTGTAAGGGAAATGCATTTGTAGCAAAGTATAGCATGTAGGTTCTGACCATGAAATTTTGATAAATCTTCCCTGTCAATACAAAACAGCTTATTCTGCTACTAACTCTTGTTTAAAGCTCCTGGCACACCAGGTGCTGACAATCAGATGTTCCAAGAAGATGTCATCACTGGAACACTGTTTCCACCCACTGTCTGCTTGGAAATCGTCTAGATTTGCAGGACGATATGGCTGATGGCTCTGTACCCGGACGATCCAGAACAGACTGCACGCAGCAATCTTCAGTTCTATGGGGCTACCTGGAGGCCTGCATTAACTGACCTTAACCATCAGGTCCATTTGTGCTAGTGTCTGTAACATGTACACTGGAACCTGAACATGTAGACAAACATCATGTTCAGCGATGAGACCAGATTCTGCTTATGGTGGCTGGATAGCAGGATAGAAGTGTCAATAAGACACAGTGAACTCTCTGTTGATTGCTGATCGGATAGTGTCGGGCGACATCTCCTTCACTGGGAAACCAAAGACCCTCATCACTGGAGGCAGTCCCTATGACAAGACATTAAATAATCACTATGTCTCGTTTCTTCTTCACTCAGTCTAATAAATGACACCAAACTAGTGTCAAAAGCACATAATCAGTTCTGATAGTGCATTTGTGAGTTGAGTTTATTTACAAATGTGTCAAAACTTAAGAGGACATTAATGGGCTTTCTGTGGGTATAAGAGTTACTGCCATGGTGGATTGTTCTGACAAAGAAAAAATCCACCAAACACAAGGCACCCTACTGTTTCTGCTATGTTTAGATGCATTTTGTGAACTCTGAAAGCCTTTTCACACTGACTCAAGTTTTCTAAGACAACATTTTCTTTCACTTTTGTGTACCTGTGTATGTCTTTACATTACTGACAGAACAGCACAGGCCGCCTGAGCTGGTTGAACAGTGTGACATTTTTCTTTTCAGGTTTACTATTCATTTGAAAGAAAAACTAAATGGAATAGAAAGATATCAGCTGAGAATGCAGGAAAAAATATAGCTAGCAAGAGAACTAACAATCTGATACATACCTTTCAACCTAACTGTAATAGAAGTGGGGAGAAGGGTGATGCAAACGCTTTGGAAAACAGTGTAACCCATCGATGGGATGTCTGTAGCACAGCAATGAAAGCAAGAGGCTGCTCTGCAGTCAATCAACATGTTATTTTGAGGGATACAACACAGACTTTATCTTCTTTGATACTGTGACAGTTCATGACATCTTTCAATTCATACGGCCATGAGAAGCACACAAAGGCAGAAAACTTGAGTGTTTCCGATGGAAAAGCTGTCAGGTCTGATAGAAATACTGATTGTTTGCTAGCTAATAACCTTTGGCTTCCCATGAAAGGACTATTATCAAACACAGAAAGGTCAGAAGATACGGTTAACTTATGATGACTGATTTTGCATTGATTTCATTATCTTATGGTTGATATTAGAAATATGGAGGGAGGACAGAAGGGTCAGATTTAAATAGATAGTAATAGGAATTCAAACATGTGCTTGAAAAATCATGTAGAGAAAAACTAACTGTAAAGTCAATACAGGTACTAATATTACCCTCAATAGCTTCTCTCTGTTGCAGAAGATTATATTTTACATTATATTTGATCTTTTTCATTGTAAAACACATCTTATAATTGAATTATGACAGACGGTGGTGCAACGTTTGATCAAATTTAAATTGCAGCCAGGTGCTTGTTTTAACAACACAAACACCTTTGACGACAAAATTAATTAGTCCATCCTTGAATTCAAGGAAATACATGAATGCAAATGTTCCAAAGTGTTTATGAGAGACTCTGTTCAAAAGAACGAGGCAAACAACCTCGAAACAAACTGAACCCTCGCTACAATCAAAATGTTACCCTGTTACAACACAATGTCAGTAATAAATCAAGTTTACCCTAAAGATCTCCAGCTGAACTTTTTGTCTTGATTATGAATATATGGTGTCAAAAACAATGCAAGAAAAAACATGAAAAACTCCACTCAATGCTGAAAAACACAAGGAAATATCTACTTTAATGAAATATTCATGGTGTGATGATTATCGTGCTGAACTCCAGCAACCTCCGTTCTTTCTCAGAAATGGTCCAGATTAGTATCTCACACGATGTCCCATTTAAAGGGACAGTTCAGTTGTCACTTATGATTGTGAGAGCAGATAGGAAACAGCAGAGTTAATATTTCGACTTTTTTGCTTTGAATAAAATCCACATCTTTCTACAGATAAAATTAAAATCAGGGTGTTTTGGGAGTTTTTTTTTATGTTGATGGATATCTCTGTAAAGTTTCTCTGCAGAAAAACTAAACTAGCTGAAAAGCAAAGGGCTAGATGTGAGACGTATGAAGTTGGCATTTTTGCACAAGAGTAATTTCATATAAATTTCAATTTTGTTGTCAGTAATAATTAGGTTTTCTCCTCCTTGCAATAGCATATGCATACATATGTACATTGACCTCCAACCCTAACAAGTTACTGTGAAACAAACAAAATTTCCAAGTGTATGTGTGAGTACTTCCACTTGAGCAGTATATGTTTAATGTTCCAATATTTAATGTGAAATGAATATTAAAATAGAAGATGTGTGGGCAACAGCTGTCAGCCACTCAAAACTGAAAGAGTCTGGAGGAAAAAAAGTTAAATATACAGAAAGAGAACAGATGGAAAGTGAAAAGTGTCGAATGAAAGAAAGAAACAAATAAGACATTGTTCTGTGGGATCTGGCTTTCTTTTAAAACCTCATACACAGTACAATGAATATTTGTCAGAAGACAGTATGAATGACAGTAGGACAGTAGCAGTGATCGTATTTCCTGCATGGAAAAAAATACGGGTACCCTGCAGTTAAAAAAAAATCCACAATGGTCACTGAAATAACTTCAAACTGACAAAAGTAATATTAAGAACTGATAATAATAATTACTTAAAACTGACTGATGAAAATCAGAGATTGTATTTAATTTAAACAATAAAAAACTAATAAATGGAACTGGCCTACAAAAACTGGTCACTTGATGGATGTGGGTCCTTATATAGGATAATGACTCTAACACCCAAGAATTGGCTACAAACCAAACATCGGTGGAAGAAGCTGAAAAGTGCAGGTCTGGAGAATCAGCCTTCAAACCTGAGACTGCTGGAGCAGTTTCCTCATAAGGAGTGGGTAAAAATACCTGTCAACAGGTGTAGAAGTCTCTCTGAGAGTTGTAGAAATCCTTTCATTGCTATGATTCCCTCAAAAGGTTGTGCAGCAACATACTAAGTTACATACTAAGGGCATTGTAGCTTTTGTCTGGGCCAGTTTCATTCATTTGTTTTCTGAAAATATTCAGTTGAAACACATTTCAAAAGCAAAGTCTGGGTCACATTTGGTGATTTTCAGTGAATTATTATTAAAACAATTATTGCTTTTCTCAGTTTCACGCTATCTTCAGGACCATTGTGACCATTTTTCATTCTTTAATGGAAAGGTACTAACAATTTTGTCCATCTCTGTATTGTTAAGCAATCCAACAGAAAAAAATAATAATAAATCAAGGACTGTAAGACGCTTTCTGCATTATTTGCACATCCCCATTCATCTCTGTGGGCAGAATCTTAATAGAAATGTGTGTGTGTTCCTCCGTTTCTTGTCCGCAGTTGTTTGAATGCTGTGTGTGTATATTCAGGTGTGAATCTCTGCAGGTGTCTGTGGTGTGTGTTTGTGTGTCTGTGTGTGTCCATAACAGTCTGCCACTGATGTACGTACCTTCATTCGTTTCAGAGGATTATTCATTTCCTTTTGAAGTGAGGCAGCTCGCCCGGCAAGGAAGGTCTGAAAGGCGGCCGAGAGCAGGCTTTCATACTTTTCCAACAGCAGCTTGTCGTCTGGGGGGTAAATACGTCTGTAGGCCGCAGAGGCAGAGAGACAGGGGCAAGGAGAGTGGAAAAATAGAAGGGAAAAGGAAAGTAACAAAGAAAGGTTATCAATGTGGGGAGTCGGGGCAATAAGGGATGGGAAAGAGAGGAAAAAAAAAGTGAAATGAAATGAGAAAAGGGTGATTGGGGTTAAGCAACAGGAGCCATGTGAGGTTAAAAGAGGAAAAGTAACCGAATTTGAAGGGAGGGTTTATTACAGAGTAAAAGAAGAAGAAAAACAAGGGGAGAAAATGTATTGCAGAAGAGATAGAGAGATAAAGAGAAGACACAGGGACAAAAAGAGGCAAAGAAAAGGCAAGAAGATGAAGAGATGTAGAGAGAGGTCATGTCACAGTAGGTGAGAGTGGAGGATAAACATTTAAAAAGGGCAGGCAAGACAGGAAATACATGTGAAGAAAAATATTCAGTGTAGAGTGTGTGGTAATAGACAAACGAAAGATAAGAAGCTGAATCAAGGGAAAAGAATGAAGGCGGGAGCAAACAGGAAAAACACTTAGAGATATATTACAGGAGACTTTATGTTGAGAAAATACCCAAACTTCATTTAAACAGTCTTTTCACTTGCTGCAATCCATCGATGAAGAAGCTTTCTGCAAGCACTCACTCAAACTGAGATACCCCTTTCACAGTTTTTTTGTTTTCTGTGCTAATGTGCCCATTCACACGTTCTGATTTTTACCCTCAAGACTAAAATAACAGTGTTAAATGTTTATCTTAGCCCCGAAGGGATTAGAACAATGTATAAACTCTTGCCTGGTTATCCTCATAATTCATCTCCAAACTCCCCGAGGTCATCGCTTTGGCCATCAAATCAAAACAGTGTCAGCTCTTTAAACAAAATAAGCACCAGCCAGTATAAGTGCAAAAGCAGGGAAATACTTTCACATCTGTGCACCACTCTGCACCAACTCAGTGAATATTAAAACCACCCTCCAAAAACAAGGTAGTAAAAATATAAAATATGTTTCCTCCTCTTAAAAGAAATCTTCATTGTTGGATGCAAACAGTCTTTTTTACGTGCTCAACATATAAAAATGTGGATACTATATGACACAGTAACTAAGAATGAGCACTGACTTTGGAATATTTAAAGAATTGTTCAAATAAATGATTTTAAATAATAAATGGGACTGTCAATTTGATAAGCAGATGCTATCGTTTTTTTTCCATCACCACCTCATAGTAACATGCTGCCAGCATCATCACAGGGTGGTGGTAGTGCACAAAGCAGTTTTCTAACCACCGCAGTGCTTTGGGGGGAGTTTTTCAGAACAGCATCCCTACAACCTGTTATCCATACAAAGGTGCTTTCATCAGCAAGACATAGTAAATAAACTATATTCAGCATGAGTTCTCATCCCAACCTTAAATACATGAAACAGTTAGTAGTCCAAAATCATAAAATGATTGATAATTAGCCGTCGTCAAAATAAAGTATTAATTAAGTAAGAAAGACATTAAAATGACTTAATTCAGCTCAGTGCAAATATTTTGTTTGCAAAGTAAGACACCGTTTTAGTATGTTGACACTTTTGTCAACACATTATTAATTAGCACTGTATGAGAAAAGGGCTAAATAAATGAGACTGGGGACTAATGAGACTAATCTTCCTTCTATATGATGATATTAGAACCAGAGGAGCTGCTGATTTCAAACTTTACATCAGGATCAAATCTTGAACTGTTGTAAACTCTCAGCTGGGTTTGGATGCCACAGGGTCCTGGCATCTCAGTACCTGATACAGATTTGATCTAATAGCCAAATGTAAGTGAGTTCATTACCCGTACTCGTCTAATGAGAAGCAAAGTGATAATCAGAGTTCCCCGCAGCGCCAGGGCACCATTTGAATGCTAAGAGGTCTTTATTAGGGGTGCTCCAGACAGACCTCAGCCCGCCTGATTGACTGTCTGGCAGCCTGTCGAGAAAGAGGAAGGAGATGACAGCACTTCATGCAGGCCTGGAGCAGCATTCTTACAAGGCATTCAGTCAACTGATGAGTCAAGAAGTCACTTAGACTTGGGGAGCTGGCAAGACAGGTGTGTATATGTATGTTTGTGTGAATATTTGTGTGAGAGTAATAAAAAAAAAAAAACAAGACCTGAAAGTCTGTAGGCGTCTTACAGGTTAGATAAAATGAAAGAGGCAGAAAGAGAAACAGGGAGATTGAAAGAGAGTGAACAATTTACACGGGACAAGCAGTAAATTGGAAGACGCTAAGTCATGCTGTAAGGGAAATCTGCTCCATCTGCAAGGTTAGAAATCGACACGCTCAGTTTCTTCCAGAGCACCAGCTGGAGTGTGAGGAGGAAAAAAAAAATAAGAAGTGTGGAAGAAAAAGAAGATGGCTTGCAGCTGGGAAACAAAGTTTACATGCTAAATTTAGTTTCTAAAAGTTAAGAATGTGCCTAAAGGAACAACAGTTGGAGTCTCGCTGTAACAAACTTCCTTTCTTTCTCTCATTTTCACTTGTTATATTACTGTGTTTTGCATTCTCAGAACTGTGTGCTGATCTTCATTCTGTCATCAAAAATATAAATTTTCACAAGAGCCTGGCTACAAGATTTCATACATATAAGCACAAAAACACCGGGCGGATCTCCTGAGGAGAGATCATATCCTCCCTATCTGGTTGCCTCTTTCTCACCTGTAATTTCCCAGATGTTGCCTTTCATGCTCCTCTCTGGAAATCTGTTTGCGAACCTGTGCAAGTCGCTCTTTCTAGAAACAAAAGAACACCAGAGGAAAAAGTGTTAGCCACAAAAAAGGGTTAAAGAAAAAAGGAAATGACTCCCTTCCATCAATGACTCATAATTTTTCTCTTACTCTCTCATTAGTAGGTTATAAAGATGTAATTGTGGGTCTCAGCTGGTAAAACTGACATAAAGCCAAGAGGAGGGGACCACTTTGCTACTAGCAAAGCAATATCATTAAATACTGATCTGAGCCTTCGGTAGACCTCGAACCTGCTCTCACACTCCAGCCAAAACAGCACTTACAGATGAGGCAGTGGTCCTTATTCCCACTGATTACTGGCGTGACTATCAAAAGTCTAATCAAAGAAGGTGGGAGGCAGTAACGCACAAGTAGCTGCCACTTCTCACCCTGTAGATGAGAAAAGCCCCCCAATTCTTTTATTTCAAATGAAAAAAATAATTAAATGGTAAGCCTGTCCCAGAAAACTTTGACTCTCCTGACATGAAACAAAAAAAGTGAAATTTGTGTTTATTTTTTTTCTGCCTCATATGAGCATCACTTCTCACTGTTTTGTTCAGCTGTTTAATGCTGTCTGTGTTTTTTTTTTTTTTTTTTTTTTTTTTTTTTTTTTAACTTTATTCCAATGTCTCAAATTTTATAGCTTTTTTGATATTTGCTCATTTTGAAGTTGGTGATTGCAAATAGGTCCAAGACAAGTTTGGGCAGCAGCATGTTTATCACAAAGTTGCATCACTTTTTCAAAAAAAAAAAAAATGAAGTGAAGCCTGTCAACTTATAGGAACTCAAGAAGACCAATTTCAGTAGTTTGAGAAGTGAAATGTTTTCCTCTTCGTGCTTGACACAGTATTTGAGCTGCTCAGCAGTTTGAGGTCTCCATGCTGAGTGAAATGTTAATAGCCTCAGTCTGCTTGGACACAAATCAAACAGATTCTATACTCAGTAATCATGGACTCTGTTAGAGGCTTTGACACGTATGTTAGATCTGAAGATCAGTTCTGATCAGCTAGCAATACTGGTTCTGATCATTGTCTCATTTACATCTATCTATCTATATAGAGAGAGATTTCTCAAAATTCTTAATCAATAGGCTCGTAAATATTTAAATCTGAGTTATTTAAAAAAGTGATGAAATATGAAAACAATGTTTTAGCCTTTTTCCTACAAAACCTTTTACAGCTGACCACCGCTACGTGACATATTGAAATATTTCTTAATATCGTTCTATTTCCAAACATTGACATTCCTTAAAAAAAGCACATTTTTATCTGAACTCCATGCTTGAACATCTGAGCTCCCATCGATCAAGAAAAAAATAAGCTTAATTAGCTGAAGTATGTTTGAAACTAATGTCTGAATGTTTTGTATATATACATGTATCTATTAACCTAAACAGGCTTGTCATGTTTATTAGTGAGCTTCAGCTGACTCTAGTCGGATTAAAGTCAATTAGTCTCATACTTTCATAGGTCCACTGAACGGTTTACCTGAACCACTCAGAGACTCGTGAATCCGTTCTGCAGTTTCCATCTTTTAGGTTTTACATAATCAGAAAACTTCTGCAATACAAACTTTGTGTCTGTTGTCCTTCAAAAGACCTGCTCTCTCTCTCTCTGAGGTTCTTTTAGAACGTTATGATGGTACTGATCTGCTGATAATATATGAATTATTTATGTTCTGACAGCTGCTTTCTTTAACTTTACTATAAGGATGTTTTTTTCCAACTTTTTAGTCAACGTGGTCCTTTAAACTAAATAAATAAATATTACTGTAGTATTGGACTGAGACTCTTAAATGACTCGTAACAGTTATTTGGAGGAAAAAATCTTGACCTGGACATTTCTGCCTAAAAGAAATCAGCTCATAGTTGTACTGTCATTATTTGAATCCCCACACAGGTTTTGAATATCAGTGTGAGGAAAAATCAAGAAGTATGATACTCAGATTTCTTGAACTTAGCTGAAAAGCATCACTTTGTATTGAAACCTAGCTGTGCTGAACTGCATTTTCATGTATTTATTCAACTATACTCAGGAGAGACTATGTAACTAACACCGCAGAACAAAAGGGGATCAAATGTTTATTAATTAAAGCTGAAACATCCAGTTGACTCGTGCCTTACCAGTTCCTCTTTCCTTCGCTCCAGTGTGTGACGTTGTTTCTCCCAGTCTGAGGAAGTTGCTGAGAGTTTCTTCATGGATCCGTGTCCATATAACCGTCTCTGAGCTTCGGCCTTTTGCTTGGCCAGGTTGCGTTTCTTATCGCTGGCCCTAGATCAGCATAAAACAAGAAGAATGCGCTTAAAAACAATGTTCAGGTCTTCTGTTTCCTCACATTGACCAAGAGATTCATTCTCTGGTTTTTTTATGGACTTACAGGTTGTAAAGTTCAGTGCCAAGAGGTGAAAGTTTGATAATTACAGAATTAAAGAAATGGACAAATGCCAAAGTTAAACTGATAAAAATCTGAGTTGAAAATCACAACAACCCCAGGATGAACAGGATCAGACAGCATTTTAGGAAAGAGTTAGTTCCTGTTGTGTGGAGAAAAGGAAATTCATTATGGTCAATCACTGGCCCTTTAAACTGAGAATTGAGTGCAGCAGGGGGTATAAGGTTTATCAGCGGCCTCGCCCAGATGAGTCTGAATTGATCCCATTTGATACACCAGCAGCTCTTTTCCTTTGCTGGAGGCAAAGTTGTTACTATAAGGAAGAAGTGAGCAAACTACAACAAAGCCGCTCATTCGCTCCATGAACATAAGCGGTTTGTTTTATTGAATAGGCTTCTTGCTGCCTTCAAAACTTCAATAAAATGTAATTGTTATGAATGACATCTGTGAGAAGAAAGCAAACATCAACTGTGCAACAAATCACTTTGATGAAAGATTTGTTTGTGCCAGCTGAAGTCAGAAAGGAGGGCTGAGTGAGTTTCAACGTGGGATGGTGGCACGATGCACAACGAATCCACCCCACGTACTGTATAGAGTTCATCTATTGTGTATCTGTTTAAATGTATGTGTGCATTGTGTTTATGTGAGACTAGTAGAGCTGAGACTATATTTAGGGCAGTAAGAAAAGGACAAGCAGAGAGAAAGCAAACAAGAGAGCAGAGATCCAGAGGTCTCATGTACTGTGATCAATCAGTGAGCAGAGTCACTGTAGCCAGGGGACAAACACACACACACACACACACACACTACATGTACAGAAATACATCACGCAATAAGAAAAGTAAACGTAAGCATAAAAAAAGGGCAAACAAACACACAACAAAGCAAAGAAGAAGAAGAAGAGCACCACAGGATAAAGAATACATTTACAGAGAAAAGTCAAACATGTAGATTCAAAGCTACAGATTAAACATGACACGTTCGCACACGTTTACAGCATGTGAATGTTAAAAGGAGCAGAGAGCAACCCTACACAGATATAGCTTTGTACTTTAACCATTTTATGTCTTTGTGTTTGTCAAAGCGACATCGCCACGCAAATTTACAACAAAAGTAAATTACGCGTACGAAGCTCCAAACTTCTTGTTATGATTACACCATTACTCCTGTCTGTTCAGGCTCAAGCTAAACATAAGAGCAGAATTTCACCACGTTTTCTTTTTTTTTTTAGAAAAAAATAATGAGAATCGATTTAAACATTTAAAGGCTTGTATAAAAAAAAAAGAACGCTCTGACTAGGGCTTTGCCTGTCTACACTCAAAACCTAATGAGCCCCTTGATACAATTTGTGCACGCCTATCTTCGTGCATACAGGTGTGTGAGAAGTGGAGGGAAAAAAAAACAATACCTGATGTTTAAGAGTTTGAGAGCATTGAGCAGCACTCCTTTCTTCACGTCGTAATCAATCTTCTGATCGGTTCCAAAGCTCGGAGCTCGATTGATCTGTCAAAGAAAATAGAGGAGAGATGTTTAAAGAATATTTAGGGTTTTTTTTTTTTTTTGCCTTGTGTCGTTTTTATTTATTTATTTTTGTGTACTTCCCAATAAATTCAGCAGACATAGATTGTGGGTGATTACAGTAGAAGATTTAGAACATCTCTGGATTAAAATTGGTTCCGACAAGCAGAAGAAAGAGGAAAGAAATTGGCTGATAGAGATGGAAGAGGTTTGGTTTTTCTGGATATAAATCCTACCTGTTGCAGATGTGTGTGATTATGTCCGTGTATAGGAGACAAAAGTTGGTTTAGGTGGCCCTGGTTCATTCAACAGATCCAGCTCAGAACACTACTTTTACACCAGCAACATTTCTGAGAGCATCAGAGAATTACCGTCTCTCAGTTTGCTTCAGTCATTTACAATCAAAACCGCTCCGAGAGACTCAGCCAAGCAAGAAAGGAATAAGCCACCTGTGATTCTAGGTACAAAAGCTGGAAACATCCAGGGAATAATTCAAGAGAAGCTTACCTTTCTCAATAGAACAATTCCAAGCATCGGTGCAAAGTATTCAAATATCAGTTATTATACCTGACACAACAAATCAATTCTTTTTCTCTTCGTAGGGTTCCTTTATGTCTCCCTCCCATGGTGAGAAATGGCTTATGTGAGACAACAAAAGAAGGAACAAAGAAAGAACTGGCAGTGGTGATTGGAATGGTGTCTTCCTATGAGGTGACTTCAAATAACAATGCAACAGATGCCCACTAAAAAAGGCTGGCTTGGGTTGATAAACCTTGATTGTTGAGATAAGTCAGGTCTCCTCCTGACATCATCAGAAACACTTAAAGCCCCTATTTGCTTTTCCTTTCTAACATGGGAACAATAGCATGGGAGGGTGGGCTGATATTAGAATTTCAACAAGATTTTATGTGTTAGGAATTATTAATGGAAGTTTTGATGGAATAAAAGGATAACTTGACTCCAAATAATTTCTAAATAATTTAGAAAGTCACCCAATATGGTCATAAGACGCATGTGTAAGGCAGTATATAACAATTAGTTGCTGTAAAAAATCCAGTTGTAGGTAATAAACTTCTTCCTAACCAACTGTTTGTTACATGAACTGATCCTGCTTGTTCACATTATTTCTTACATTTCTCAGAATCCCTCAACCTTTTTAGACTAAGTCTTTATCTCAACAATAATTAGTTTTTAAAGACAAATTAACTAACTCTAACAAAAGGCATTTGTTTCTCATATTTTAATGAATGTTAATGGTTGCAGAAGTCCAGCTGGAAATTCAACCTTTTCGTGCCCTTATGTGTTAATAAGCATTCAGACTGAGTATTTGTGTCAGAAATTGTATTAGTCCAGTTCCTGTGTTGTCTTCTTTTACAAAAACCACCGGCTACAGTTCAGAACAAGAAAGAGGCTCGACAGCAAATCAGCTCAAACTGAACTAATCAGGGTTTTCCTGTGTGCTACTGACTCAGGAATGTGAGTAAAGCCTGGTGTAAGAGACAGATAAGAAAGCAGGGCTGGCGTGTGGCATTTAGTCATTTCGAATCTAAATGATTTCTTTTGAAAAACAAGTACCAATTTCCTTTTTTGAAATTTCTTTTTCAGATACATACATACATAGACTGGCGGAGGCTTTCACGTGCCTCCACTCCTTTCAACAGCCGTCGCTAACCCTGATGCAAATGTGCATATTTGACAACAGCTTTCTAAGATAATACTGAAACATAATCAGACTTCCAGGAACTGAATTCAACGAAACTAAACCAAATCTTAAATACCAAAAAGCAAGTGAATCCCATGTTTAAATTTGTAGCTGATTCAGAGAAATATGGAGATCTGGGAAGTATCTAAACACAGTTCCCTTTCTGGGCTTGTTTGGGCCATTACAGCCACAGGTGAGCCACTAAATCCTCCCCAATATGAAGTGAGTTTGTTTGGATGAGCCTTTGGGGGTGTGGGAACCCACGTGTGTGTGTTTTTGTTTACAGCAACCATTTATCAGAAGGTGCATGATGAATGTCTTCCAGTGCAAAGAGAGAAATAGGAACAGAGACCCCATCCAACTCTTTCACTCAATAGAAAGAAATACACAATACGTCCCACTGTGTGTTCAGGACAGAGCTCCACTTCGACCTACCCTGCCTTACCTCTGCTACAAAAGAAAAAAAAAGAAGGGGGAAGAGGTCTGTTTTCATTTAGAGCACTCCACAGCTTGACAGCCGCAATGAAAAGAGTGCCGCTTTAGAGTGCCGCAGCCAATAGGTAACAGGCAATACTGGCAGTGATCCTGGTGACGGTTGTCTCGTTACTTGTCTTCATTTTTTAGTTTGATTTGTGGTGTCAAGCTGTCACAGAATAAACTGGCACTGCAGCATTTACTCTCTGTCTTCGCTCTTCTTCAGTTTTTTGTCTCTCTTCTTTCACTCCCGGTCTACGTCATTCCTTCTCTTCTCCTACTTCGTGTTCCCACTATTTTTTGCTCTTTTACAGTCTTTTTTTTTTTTTTTAACTGAGTGGTCATCTCTGAACTCCCACTCTGCCTGCTTCGTTTCCTATAGCCCTGATTCTCTGGTTGTTACTCTTCTTCATTTCTCTCTCCATGAATCTGTGCTTTCCTTTTCCTCTCTGGCAGAGGAAGTTGGACCGGTCTGTTCCTAATGAACCCCTGCAGTCTCCCAAAACCCCCCACTCTGATTTCCTTAAGTGACTCTGGCAGGGGTTTAAAAGAACCCTTGGTTGCTTTAAGATGCATTCAATAAAAATGTCAGATGAAAAGATTAAAATATTCTTTTTACTCTTTCTTTAATTTGGTTCAGTATCATATCAGCAGAGCCAAAAATCACTCAGTTAAAACGCCAAAATGTGAATATAAGTCTGTAATTTTAAAAAGGACTATTTATCTTCATCAGATCATCTAGTTAAAAATATTAACGTCACAAGGTGAGATTGATTTAAAAAAAAAAAAAAAGTGAGTTTGCTCAAAGCAACAGAAATGTAAGAAAAGAAACATTAAAATTAATCAAGACTTTTCTTCCCACGCTGATCCAAATCATTTAAGATGGAATACTTTCATTTATCATATGGTATAATATCATTTTATCATTAAAACATCTTAACCAAAAGTTCTGCAGTTTTACAAAGTGCAGTATAACTTTTCAATACGTTCCAACAAAAAAAAAAATCTTAAAAGTTACATTATAAACAAAACAGTTAAAAACATTTCCAGACAATTTATGATATGTTTTTATACAATGTTGTATTATACGTCTACAAAAAAGTTAAACTTGAACATCTAAAAACAGAAAAACACAAGATAAATCTTTAATATAAGCGTATAACGCACTGGAATTGTCTTGCAAAAACATATGCAGCATTTTGAGCCGTAGTGACAGTGAACGCAGCATAAAACACCATCTTCCCGGGAACATGTCTCACCTGTCCTCCTGGGCGGGACAGTGATACTGGTGAGCTGGATCCCTTTAAGTTATCAGTAAGATATAAAATTAGCCCCAATGGTTTGGAAATAGCTTCTGTAATGCATGTCTGTATTGATATGTTAAAAGCCATGTGCTATTACCTTACACTGAACACTGAACTGATGTATAACAAGAGAGATGGAAATTGATAAGTACTCTGAAACGCTGGTACCGTCTAAACAAAAAAAAAAAAAGGCTGATCTAAGTGGACACACTGGATATCAAGTTAGGACATTTCTGATGCAAAACTCAAAATGAACTGTTTATGAAGGCAGCTGTGAAATAAATGTTGTCACAAGGGAGCCTCATTACATTTATTTCAACTGTCCATTTGGATTAAACTGCCAATGAGTCACAAGTCTGTCTACTGATCTCTACAGCAGCCAAAGTACAAACTGACAATAGACCAGGAACAAATAGCAGCTTTAAATGGCTTATTCAATTTGATGTAGTCTATTAATTTCCAAGGGAAAAATCCTCTGGTATGGTTTGTTTAATGATGTTTGGCCCCTTGGAGTGTCTAAGAACTAACTGCTTTGCCTAGAGATAGTTAGTAAGTAAATAACGGGCAAACAGCAAAATCAAACCACCCCAACAAGACTGATATAAACCATTTCCCACATGCAGAAACTAATTTACTTGTTTTACTTCCCCTTAGTCCTTCCACTCCCCCCCATCTAAACAGGCGCAGTTATCATTACAATCAGAAATAAAACTAATAAAATGAAAGTTTGTACCTGTGGCTTCTCCTGTGCCACAAAAAACCTTAATGAAACAAAACCCCTATGCTAACCACAATCAGCTGCTTTATTTCCTCTACAAATTGCTTCCCCATATCGACATTCATTTTGAGTCTGGAGTACTCCCTAAAACAAGCGCGAGGGCTGCTGGTGATTAATCGCTACAGAAAAAAAACAACCCCCACTTATTATTCCTGGCAGAGGGTAAACAACCACTGCTTTGACAAGCCTTCCATTTTGCCCCACACACTCGAGGGTATCGGCACAGTTCAGCCGCTGTCAGAAAGGAGTGTTTGTTGCCGCACAATGGTGGAATGAGAAAGGGAGGCAGAGAGAGAGAAAGAGAGAGAGAGAGAGAGAGAGAGAAACCAAGCATGAGTAGCAGAGCGACAGAAAGACAGACAGCTAGACGCCCTGTTTAGTCGCTCTCTTGTTTCAGCCGTCTTATCAATCACTGTTCTGTTCTTTTTGTAGCGTTTCATGTGGTCCACTCGGACGCGGGGAAACTCTAGCTGAGTGTGTGGAGCTGCTGGTACACAAGAACGGAGTGGGGCCGACACTCAGCTTCACCACAATTCGGATTAAACTACCTGACGAGGAGGAAGAGTCCTTTTTTGAAGCTATATAGAAATACAATCAGATTCAGACATTAAAGTTGCAAAGAAAACGGTTTAAATGTGCACGATGAAGCAACCACACGCAAATATTCACCTTTAAACAAAGAAAAAAAAAAAAAAAACTCAACAAAAAGTCGGTCACTAAAAACATGTAAGAATATACTGTGTGTTTGTCTTTTCGGTCTCCATCATCATAGACGCAAACATCCCAGTTCTGTATATCACTCCATAAACATGCAGTTTATAAGCTCCGTCTCATTCACATGCATTTTTACACACACGGACTCACTGACTGCCGTACATGTGTGATGATGGATGAATAAATGTTGGGGTGTGTTTTGAACTGCCCCACATGCAAAGTCTCTGCACTCCTAATTTGATACTTACTCTATGAAATAGTCATGTTGAGGGGAAAATGGATGTGGAAAGAGACAGACAGTCCCATAGATCATTCTAATTATTCTTTAATAAAGCTCATATAAGCTAGACAACGGCTTATAGGTCAATACTGCCACCTAGGGTTCCCAGGTGGAAGGACACCACCTCTAAGGTAAGGGCAATCCTCATGTACATTAAAACAAGAATGAATCAAAGTGACAAAGATGATTCAAAGGTGGGAGGAGAACACAAGGTTTTGGTGGGTAACTGTGATTCAGAAGGACTGTTTGTATTTATAATCCTCTGTAATGCTTCACCCTAGAAAATTCAGTCATCAAGGGATGAAAATTATTTGTGGAGCATAAGTAGTGAGTACATTCCTCCTTAATCATACTGAATACCTAATAATGTTTGGCTTTACTGGTCTAAGAGTTAGAAAGTTCTTACATTTCCTGAGGAAATCTGAAAAAAAGGCAGATTTAACTTTAAAATTCTTCTAAAACTCCAGCTAAGAAGCTTTAAACGGCTACTCTTTACACCTTTTAGGAAAAGCTCAAATATAAAATTTGTATCTTCGTTTCACAAGATGAAATAGAAAAGTCGTCAAAAGCTTATAAAGAAATGTGAGCCGCTATTTATTCCAGCACGAGACAGTAACGGCATTTTCTGCAGCTGAAACTTATCTATGCTGCGTCTGGAGATGGAAAAGAGTGAAAACCATTCATGCTTTGTTTCTGTGTATGTGTGTTTGTTATGGCATCTGTTTACAGTTGCCACTGCAGATTTCTTCCTACAAATACCTCCCCCACCACAATCACACACACACACACACACACACGTGCGCACATTCATACACAGACTCCCACTCAAAAGGAGAGGAAGTCTGGATTATGTTGGCTAAAGGGATGGACAGGCGATCCAAACTCATCTTGAAACAATCGGGTACAGAGCACAGAGAGAGGGGAAAGTTGCAGCAAGGGGTGAAGAATTGCTGCCCTTGGGGTAGCAGTCCAGCTGTAGTCTGTTGCTGTGATGCAGCACACACACACATTCAGACACAAACAAACTCGTGCCACAGTTGACCTAACCATGCCTGCCTCATTAGCTGCCAATCACTCTACAAAGACTTGCCTAAAGAGGGACAAGACTGCAAGAAAGAGGACAAGAGACAAATGAGTAGATGGTGGGTTTAGTTGTCATCAATAATCAAGCTGCCCTGCGGACGATGTGTGACGGTATCTCAGTCCTAAACATCGTCAAGTTGTTAAACATTGTTCCTCCTGTCTGTCTTTATTCCTTTGTTTCCTGAATTGGTTTGTCTGCATGTTTTAAGGAAAATTCCTCCCTGCTTCTCCGAGTGGATAAAAAGAAGGGCTGAGGGCTGGAGGACAGCCAGCCAACCGCACACACACACACATTACGGAAGGCTATTCCCAGCTGGACAGACATCTACACACACACAAACACGGAGTTGACACGTTTACATAAAACACACAGAAATAACTGAAGTTGTGTTTATTATACAGGCAAACATGTACAAAACTGTACACAGACATAACACAAATCAAATCTAGACTCACAGATGCTTACATATGTGCATTTACACACACACACACACACACACTCCTGCAAGCTCACTGTAGCCCTAACAAGCAGGCCAACCAGCCGGGAGCCAGTTAGAGACAGCTTTACAGGGACTAGGCAAATTTCTAATTATTTGTGCTCATTACAAACACTTGCTTCTTGTTTAGGGTTGACCAGCTGGAGTTTTTCTGTTTTATGTGGGGAAACAATGAAGTGAGCCAGAGCTTATAATGAGGCTAGTTCCTAATCCACTGGTACTTGCAGAAGGGGATCATGGATCCCTGTAAGAACCTCAATAAATATGGCGCTTTGTTGAAATTTTTTGTTTGTGTCCCTGTTTTATTTTATTTCATGTGTGTTTGCTTCATTCCCTCCCCTCCCCTTCCAAACTTCTAATACTTTCGAAAACTTTTTTTTTTTTCTTTCACACCAAAGTTGACACCATTTGTCATGCTGGCTTACAGCATATGGGCACTGGATAAAAGGAGGTGCAGGTTAGGGGGTGGGGTGGACGCGGGAGTGCTAATGTTGTCCCACTGTTATATCTTCTCACTGAGTAAAATGCAGTCCTTATGGCTCACACTGGATTTTAAGTCATGCGCCGTCCTCTCTGACACATGCGCTGCAATTCTAAGACGCTACTATGTGCATGATGAATTAATAAGTGAAGCTTGTCACAATGCCGTTCCTGAGCCGAGCTGAATAAATGTGCATTAGTTATGTTTTCTCTGCTTTATTTTTCATTTTGCTTTCAGAAGACAAAGAAAATACTCAATGAATCCCTTCAAAGCAAAAGCCTTGATTCTGACAAAAGAAACTACAGTCTAAGCTGATTGTGTTCTAGTGTGTGTGGGTGTGGGTGTGTGTGTGTGTGTGTGTGTGTGTGTGTGTGTGTGCAAAACGAAGATCATGGCTCAATGAAACGCCTTCCCTATACGAGACACAGATGCTGTCTGGGCCTGTTTTAATGAAAGTGAATGTCTCAGGTTACGCTATTTGAGAAAGTGTGTGTGTGTGTGTGTGTGTGTGTGTGTGTGTGTCTGCCTGTGTAATGTTGATGTTTTGAATGTCAATAGAAGGTAAAACTTGTGTCGAAAACTCAGCTGAATTAAGATAAGGATCACACAAAAGCCTGTCTCTCTCTCCTCCCTTCTCCTTTTCGATAGTCGCTTTGAGCACAATGTGTCTGTTTGATGCCTCCCTTCGGTTCGAGACCCATCGCTCTTGACTTCTGTGTTTTCACCCCTGTGACAAGATATTTAGCAGGTGTGTGCGCACTGGTCTGTGGGTTGTTTTCTCTTTTATGTGCGTATTCTTAGCAGTACATTTCCACTGCTTTCTTTCTCTTTGTGATTGTCCAGCTACAACGAGCTGCTTGTTTTGTATCTTGCACAGCAGTTTTTTTTTGTACAGGAAAGACTTAAAGCAAACGTATCCTCAAATATGAAGAGTTCCAAAGGGATTCGAATAATATTTAAAAAATAATTTTTAAAAAACGGTGGCGCTTTGACGAAGGTTTTGTTGAAAGGCAGTCATGTTTTTTCCCCACTCCATCCTCCTTGTACACCCACAAGGCGGCTGACAAAAACACAAATCCAGATGAAAGAACTAATATTATTTGACAGTTTCTTCTGTGTGATACCATCTAGCTTTCAGGTATCCGACTGACTTTGAGTCTACACAGGTTGAACTTTCATTTCCTGGCTGCAAGTTTGCATGTTCGACAACCGACTTTGACGTCCTACAGCTTAAGAGGGAACACTGCCGGAACACCAGTCTGGGTAAGGCCCTAACGAGGCGTGGCATGTGTAATTCAGTGTGACACCAATAAGGAAAGTCCACAAATTCAAAACAAACCTCTAAAGCCCAGGTCAGGTTTCAGGTTGTGACACAGTTTGTGACTGTTTTGTTGGAAGGGAGCGATAACAAAACAAATGGTGAAATCGGGTGAAATAGATTCAGTTTACCACAGAATGTTGCACAATAAGCTAAAATGCGTCACTGAGACCTGAGGGTTCGCCACAGGACACCATTTGTGCCAACCGGCCTTGGGGCCTTCCTTCGTTTTCTGTCCCCGCGGAATAAAAACACTAACAAGTTAAAAAGTGGTAATAACGTTATTTTGAGTTTTGACAGCGTATACAGCGACTGCAGAGGGGGTCTCTACGCTTTCAACTACGCCCTGACTAATCAGCTGAATTTTGGAAATAAATGATTGTCGCTGTAAATGTTGCGTGAAAGAGAAGCAGGGTGAAATGTGTGTGTGTGTGTGTGTGTGTACGTACATGGGATGTTAATTGATGAGCGTTATAGAGAGCTGCTGGTAGCACAGGGGGGATCATTACTGCTGGAGTGGAACAACTGCATTCACGGCTGTTTGCTATGTGTCTCACACTCACGCACACACACACACAAAGTCATGGCGCACTTGCAGTCAAAAGGAACACAATCCTCTTGCACATTTTTTTTTTTTACGTTATAAGCTGCAACTTCTCTGCCATACAAAAAAAGCTATAATAAATTTAAACTATTCCTAAATAAAACAAGTCAAAAATATCACCTCTTCCTTCCACATGTGACACTTATGAAAGACAATATTTCAGGATAACATGACGAGGAAAAACAAACTATCATTCCATTCTAGAGTCAATTTGTGTGTGTGTTGGGGGGGGGGTGTAGCCACTTTTGGTTAAAGGATTTAGGTCACATTTTAACTGACTGGCTGACATCAGAAAGGTGAGACAGAAATCCTGGAGTGGACTTCAATCCATCTGGGTAGACTGATGCTTGTGAGGCGAGCAGCGGTGAAACGAGGAGATCTTGTAATCCTGACCTATATTTTCCTGCCCTGGTTGGATGCTAGTTTTGTCTTTGTTTACTCTTTGATGAATACATGCCCTTCACTATGTTTTTGTAAAGTTCAGATACGTTTGAATGCAAATGTAATTGAATGAGCACGGTTGTGTTCATTGCTTACATTTTGCAAGAGTAGTTCTCACGTGTTTGAAGGATCATCGGCAGGTACGTGTGGGTGTTTGTGTGGTGACAAGAGTGTTTAAACAAAATTAGTGTGATCTCATATGTAGAAACACCTCAGAAGCCTGCTGCTCATGACACGGAGCAATGATGGTAGAGCTGCTGTTGTTTCCACAGAAACAGGTAGGAACGAAGTTATTTAAAAATATTATTATATACTAGTCAATCGATTACTTTAGAAATAGAAATGATTAATCTTTAATCACAGTTTTAGATTGTGGTTCCACTGATTTACACAGAAAAGAAGTTTTTATAAATTTTTTTTTTTTTAACCATGAAAGTAAAATGTGAGAAATATACAGTATGTAATATGAATATAAAGATTGTACCTCCAGCAGCCAGGGTTTCAGTTTGCGGTCCAGGATGATGTCAAAGCCCAGGACCTCAAAGCAGACGCTGTCGCTCCCTGGTGGCTGTCCGGGGCGGCACATGCGATAGGCGTGAAGTACGTGGGGCTCAGCCACTATCAACGTTTTCACCACCAGTTCCTGGCAGGATGGAGGCACCAACCATTGCACGTGCACGCACACACATGCACACACACACACACGCACACACACACACACACACGCACACACACACACACACACACACAAGTGTGTTTTGTTATCCTTATGGGGACCGTCCATTGACTTCCATTGATTTTAGTAACTAGATTTATACCTAACCCAAACCCTTTTACTAACCTTAACCATTACTGATCTATAACTAACCCTAAGACTAACTAAAACTCTATTCACACCATACCTATAAGCCTAACCCCTAACCCTAAAAAGGGGAGTCCCCCTAATGGGGACCAGGCTTCGGACCCCAGAAAGATAGTAAAAGTCAGGAAACGGGTCCCCAGGAGGTCAGAAATACAAACCCACACACACACACACACACACACACACACACACAGACAACAATAATCTTACTTGTTTATTTTATTACAATGAAGAACCACTTGGTCTGACTTTTACAGCTGCTGATTAAAATTCTTAATCCTCTTTATTTTTACTGTGAACAAATTACAGTCACTTCAGCTTGTTTCCTCAAAGATAGAAATGCAATTAATCCCGAAGCAGTGATCAATCCAGAGTTCTTCTTACTGTCCTTTCATTGCTGGTTGAGAATCACAAACTATTACAACCACAGAGCGTTCTGTGTTTCCTTCAACACAGACTTTCACCAGAGCTGGTGGCGTTCCATCTGTGTTGCTAGTGGCGCCCAACCTGCGTGCATCTGTGTTTGCACAAATTTTTGTTGGCTGCTACCTACTGGCCTACACCACTGTGCAAATGTGGCAAACATACTCAGTCTGACACACACACACACTGCATAAAGCCCCCACCTTACCAAGCGAGCGCCACGCGGTGCTGCTGGGCTGCAGTTTTGCCCAGTTCAGTCTGACTGCTGGGTGCAGGAGAGGGGGGTAAGGTGGTCTGGCCCATGCCTGATAAGGCTGCACTCGCCTGCTCCTCTTTTCAGTCTGTGTGTTGCTCACACACCTCAATCTAAATGTCAAGCCATCTACTGCCTGACCCACGGGCTACTCAGCCTCATCACCTGGTCCCCCTACCGTGTCTTTGCCCCAAGTCCCCCAGACTGACACTCTGTGTCTGTGTGTGTGTCTCCTTTGTCCTTGCCTGCAACACCTCTGTCCTTACCCACCAGAGCTGACCAGCAACTATGTCCCAGTGTTCCTGAGCTGCACTGATTCAGAAGAGTTTGTTAACTTTTCATTTATTTTATCATCTTAATCAGAAAAAGTATGAAGAATTATTTTAAGAGCCCTCCTACATTCTTATAAGGGTCTGTCATATCAGGTTTAACTCCTCCACCAATTTATCGTTATCATGTTTTCTGTAAATGCTTTTGAGTTTGTTATTAAAAAAAATCCCCATTTTCTAATACAACCTTCTATTTTTGTTAGATTTTGTCATAATTTTCATGACTTGTACAAAAAACAAAGTGTTGCTGAGAACTGTAGGTCAGACTGAATTTGTCAAATTAAGACTTTTAAAAAAAAAAATAAATAAATAAATAAAAAGGAGAATTGACAACTCAGAGAATAAATGATTTATTCTCCTGTTCACCAGCTTGGAAAATCTTAAAAGATGTTTAATAATCCCCAAAATAATTGTAAAACTGCCCAACAAGTCACTCTAAAGGTATTATCTGAGGTAGTTTAGTCACTTCATAGACTTATTAAGGTGTTTCATTTTGTGTATGCCCTAAAACTTTAGCTAAACTCTAAAATATGTTTAGTTAGCCTTTGTGTTACTGTGTGTATTGTCAATACAAATTAATAATCCATATCTAGTCCATTAGTAGTCAGACTCTGCTCCTAAATCTATACAAGCTGCTGTTTTTTCTGCTCAAACCTTGGCTTCATTCAGCACATCAATACCCAGATCAACATGAAAGAGATGTCAACGCTTCACATGAAAAAATAATGCACAACACTCTCAGACCCGCTGGACAATCTCTTGGCAAACAAACTATGACTCTCTAGCTGTGACCATTGGCAGCAAAAGTTTGCTCAGTCCACTTGGTCTGCATGTGAATGAAATGTAAGAAAAGAGAGTTTTTAAAATAGAGGCCGGGTGAGGTAAAAATAAAAGTTAGTGTGAACAGACATCCCTAACAACAAAGTGGTGCATCACAGGCGAGTGCAGAGAAAATAAATGGTGGGAGCGTGAGAGAAGGGCCTGGATGCTCCGGCTGAACCAAAGGGTGACACTTGAGTGTGTCGCTGACCTCAAAAAGATGTAAGTGGAAAGAAAACAGCAAGAAGAAAAGTAAAGGAATATATAAAAAAGAGTGCATGGACAGCCAGTACCAGATGAATAAGAAAAGAGAACAAAAAAAAAAAAAGAACTTGGTAAACCACTTAGCATGCCTACATAAAGAAAAGCAAAAACCAAATGAAAAAAAACATAAGTTGCCTTGAGGAGAGTGCAGCGACCAGTGAGACTGCAGAACAGCGGACATTAAAGCAGACTTTAAAACAAACAGATAAACATGAACCATATGACTAAAGACAAAAAGTCAAGGTAAAGCTGATAAAGATGGAGAAAGAGAACCAGGAAGAGGTGGCTCAAAAGGAATGAGACAAAAAGAAAAACACGAACGTACGTAAAGGATAGATGGAACTGATTTAGAGGAGAAAAAAAAGATATTTGGATGAGCAGAGAGTTGCATTAGACAGGAGAAGCTTGTTGTTTCCTCTGAGCTCTTAGTGGAATTAAACAAACTCCCTGAATCACAGTCATAACAAATGATATCAGACCTTAACTAGTCCACCTGCGTACCGTCTCCACCATGTGGGATGATTGGTAGGAACAACTTATCTTTATCTGTGTTTTTTTTTTATAAGAAATATCTTTTGCTTCTGTGTTAGCAAACATTTAACACAATATGCCTGCATGGACCCAGATGTGTACTTGTGTCTGTTTTTGTGAGTTATGCTTGTACCGAGATGTCTCCCCAGAACTTGGCGACGTCGTAGTCGTTGGTGCGCAGGAACTCTGTGAACCAGCTGATGGACCTCTTACTGCCTTTGTCCACCGTCTCGTCTCGCTCAAAGTTTTCGTTGTGTTTGTTGACTGAGTAGTTTGTCAGATGCATGTAGAGCTGGCTCTGTGGAAACCAAGAGATCAAAACACATTTATATACATATATGAGCCAAATCTCTCACACAGGGATAAATACCTGTAAGTACCAGGTACCACTTCTAGTGTCGAATATGTTAAACAAGTTAGAATTAATACAAGTTTGACACTCTCACTTTCTTGATTTGTAAAAAGAAGAATTCTGTTTACTTATATTTATGGAGCTAAAAAGGAAATTAGCTTTTCTTTCCTGCTTCCAACAGCAATTGAACTAAAACTAAAGAATAAAGAATAAAAAAAGTGTATTTTTTTAAATGTCTCCTTTGTCTGATTAACAGTCTAAAATCAGAACATATTTCCTTGATCAAGACAATTTTCAGAACAGCTGTCAAAATTCTAACCGGCTAATGAAGGATGGATATGATACCTGACACAGTACTTTAACGTGTAATTATACAGTAATGGTAATTATTCCAGCAAACAATCCTCAGACTTCAGCTACAGATTACCAAAAACTCATTAAGCTTTCACAGCTGACATTGCAAATGGCTAAATAAATATATTTTGAACAGTTGATAATTATTCTCTGCGTAACGCTTGTTGATTTCGTAGAGACAAGCGACCCTGTTTTTAGCTGACAAGGACTGAACGTATGTCTGCAGGAGATCACGGAAGAATTCAGCATCCATCTGCCCGGTGCGACTCACTCCACCATCACCTGTCACGCACTGAATAAAAGACAAACTTGTACCTCCGAAATGTTCCAAGGTGTGTGTGTGTTTAAGATATTTTAGCAAACATCATGCTTGATAAGAAGCTGAGTGTGTGCATCGTTTTATCTGCAACAGTCTGTGCCTCAGCAGGTGCAGAACCTCAAGGCAAATATGAATGGTGTGATATCACAAGATACATCTGGTATGTGGACATTTTTGTTCAGCTCTGTGTGTACACCGTGTCTGCACGTGTGTGTATATATGGAAACAATATTGACCTTAAACTGAAGTTTTATGCATTTGTGCTCTGCTGACTGCATATAAAAGTAAATCCATGTCTTGTGATCATCCGCAGATTACTCCTCTCCAAGTCTGCGTCTGTGTGTCGACTCGGAATTCCCACCGAGCAAAAGATGCAGCTAAATGCAATTTCAATATCATACCTATATGCTTTAGCTTTGATGTAGCATATCAGCATTTCAGTCCACAGAGAAAGATTACTTTGCTGTTTATTATTACAAAAACAAAAGCTGCAGCACTAATTCTAAACTGTTTTATTGTCTGTGACTCACCAGGTTGGCCTCGCTGGGTGCATGGTACTTCTCTGTGCCCATGCGAACCAGGCCGTCGTTGTAAAGGAAAATGCGAAGCGGATCACAGGAAGTGACCAGTATATAGATGCGCAGGTCAAACTTGTAGCCCTCCATCAGGAAGGGCTTGTCCAGGTACTCCTGAACTATAAAGTGCTCCTGGGCCGGCAGCTTCTCGCAGTTACGGATAAGCGAGATCCTGCATCGAGACAGACTTTATTAATCCTTGGGGGGGAAATTATAGTGGCATAATAAAATATGGCATGATAAAGACAAAAAAAAAAGGAGATAATTAAAAAAATGATAGATGGAAGCATAGCAGAGACAATGAACAAGACGGATGACTTTGGCAGCGTCTTATATATTCATGTCGAAGGCAAAAAAAAAAAAAAAAAGAAGAAGCGAAGGCAAACAGGATACAGATTTTATGTTCCATTACAATATTTCTCTTGAAATAAGTCATCGGAACAGGTTGCAACATATTTCTGGTGCAATAGCTCGATCCATTCTGGTGATACTTCAAATTTTTGAATCTCAAGCTTTTACTTTGGCCCATTTCTTTTTTTACAGTTAATGGATAATAACTATAAATTATATAAGTAATAGATGTAATGATCAGGAGAGAATTTTGAATCATGTCCTTTCTTAGCAGAGTAATGCTTAAGATATGAATTCAGAGCCACGGTGCTTGTTTCATGTGACTTTGTAAAATAACCGAAACTTCAGTTAAAAAATGCAAACAAGAGTCAACAATACCTCGTTTAATGTGTTTTAAGCAGGTTGTTTGGTTTCTGGAACATTTCAGAAAATACTGGAAATATGTCAAAAAAAAAAAATGAGAACAAATGATGTAGAGAATATTGGGGGGGGGGTTCCATCTGAATAGCACAATACATCAGTTTCCCTGGTAGGGTCTTTAAACTACACACAGGTTTACCAGAGCAGACACGGCTGAGTTTCAACCCCGACTTGAATTCATTTGCTTTGCTCTCATGTCACTGGCACTCAGGTCTTACAGTACACAGACCATCTCTAGCTGCACTGAAGAATGAGCTGTGTTAGTTTGTGGACATCCGTGTGGCAGTGCAAATGGGAGATAAAGTTGTTGTTTTTTTTTTAAGCCGTGTGCAGAAAGTCTGTATGTGTGTGTGGTGGGGGGGGGAGTGTGTGTACAAAGTGGGTGTGGGGTCATTTCTAAACAATCTTCCACTATGCACAAGCAATGCAACTGACCTATATCACCATCACTCATAGTTAAGGCTGACTTGGACTAAATTGGTTGCATGCACAGTCTGGCTGGCTCTGTTCTTCAGTCGCAAGCAGAAACAGCCCACATAAAAAACATGAGACCAGATCAAGATGTGCAGACCTGATTACTCAATAAGTTCAGTTTGTGGCGCTGAGATGTTGTAGAAACAAGCCATCAGAGGGGACAACGTTAATACAGCTCATGAAATCACAGACAGAACTTTTCCTAAAACTGTGTGGCGCACGTTGTCCTAGTTTGAAGAGCAAACTCATAACACTAACTAGCCTCAAAGGAGGTTTTATCCAGGGAAAAATATACGATGCAGAGCAGATGTTTAGATCAGGATCGCGTGTTTCTTAAAAAATGTTTAAAAATTGCTCTTTGATGGGGCAATTTGCATTAAAGAAAAAGTCTCAGTTTATCTCTCGTCCCTGTAGATTTGACGACGCCTCTTTTACTTGTAGATGTACCTTTGGAGTCACTCGGTTCTCAATGCTGCCGACCGAGTGACTGCTCTACTGCAGATGAGCACTTCACAGATCCGCTTATCGCCGCACTTCAACGACAAAGAGCAGGGAGAAGTTGTTATTGGCCTGACCGGCGATGTGAGCGGCCCTCTTAACAGGCTGACAGCAAGCTGAATGATGAGGACGGGGTTAACCATGTTAGTTAGTGGAGCTGAAGTAGCTGAGGAGAAGACGACATGATTGATGAGCTGGGTGTCAGATAATCACAGCCCACTCTCCCCTGCCTATTTAATTTGACACTGGAGGGAAGCTTGCCTTTTTAAGCTCTGCACGCGCTTTTATTTTGTTTCCATTATAACAAGCTAGGCTTCAGACATAAACAATAACTTCATTTAGTTGGCCGACAGAAAAATAAATTACAGGGGGTAGATATAACTTAATTTCCTGCCGCGTCACACCACGAAAAAAAAAAGGAGAGAAAAATCTAATTTTGTGAGCCGCCTGCCACTGAGTGGTCGAGCTAAACTCATCATCTTTCATATTCTTAATGTATTGCAATAATTCAGCCTTTATTCTTTAATAAATAAGGGCTTAGTGCAGCACGGAGTTATAAGTAATGCTCACATTATATGAGAAAGGACAAATTCAAAGAGAACTAGAGGGAGAGGTGAGGCACACTGAGCTGTTTGTACTTCAATATCCCCACCTATCGGCGCCGCTGATGAAGTCCGTCCAAAATATTTCTTCATGCACAAGCTTCAAAGATCCCATTTTTAAAAGAATGAGGCGTCAAAGAGAATCCTTCATAAAACATTTGGCAATTTCACCAAATCCTGAAGTCTTCAAAAATAAACCTATAAATCTTTTTTTTTTTAAATAGTTTATAATTTAGCCAAAACTATATTTAATGTTTTAATTTAAAAAACTCAACCTGAATTGACTTTTTCTTTATTGGATTTAGTTGGTGCCCAAAAATAAGTTTAATTCAGACTAAGTATATCAAAAATTGTTTGGGGAAACTGAAATAAAAAGAATCTATAAAATCTGTTAATGAGCAGTTTAAGGTTTAATGTTGAGGAGGAAACTGTTGAACTGCAGCCATGTTCCTTTACCCAGGAAACACCCGAACGTTTCCAGGGTGTTACGGCTCTGACCTTTCTTCTCACTCAGTGAAACACCTCATAACGCTGCGAGGTTTGAAAACCAGACAGCCAGATCTCAACCAGCTGATTCTGTTTAAAGAAAAGAAGCTTCACAATCAATAGTTACTGTAAGTCTTCATCACTTACAGCAAATCTCCTACACTTACTGAGGCTTATTATATTCAGTTTTATTGACAGTGCAACTCTGTTCATTTATAAGACAATAATTAACCTTAACATTGTCTATTAGGAACAACATATAATTGACTACTAACTACCACCTTCCTCATTAACTCGCACATCTCAGTGACACTGTTAGGATGTTATACATATAAACGTCCATCATTCAATTCAATTTCAGATCTCATAGACTTAAAATACACAATAAAAATGTGACATCATCATTTGGGGCTGCTCTCACCCCATGGGAGTGCACGTATGAAATATGCATTTAAGTATGACAGCCAGCTCATCTTTTGATAAAAAGATGCTATTGAGAGACAGAGTCCCCTGCAGCAGCCATCTTTGTCCATTTTCTAGTCTGACTGGCCTCTGCTGATGGCGCCTCATAAAGGAATCCAATAATCACATGCAGAGACCTTGAGGGTAGGGAACTACAGTAACTGCCAGGGACCATGTGTGTATTGGTGTGTGTATGTCTGTGTGTGTGTCCCACTGGCAGCGATAACCTCTGATTTATGGACAGTGTGACCATCGAGGACAATGAAGCCCACAATGAGATTCAACACACCCTCTGTGCTCTAATTCTCAATCTGGTACCAGCCGTCATGCCATTTCCACAGACACTCATGCCAGGGTCACAAACCTCTTATTACTTTGTTTTTGTTGTGCTTGTCCTCTATTTGCTCTGTGGCTAATTTACCCTCCTCCTCTGTTCCCTTCTATCTAGCTATTCTCTTTTACCCCCCCCCATCCGGCCAGTCAATGTGTATAGATCAGACTGAGCGACTCGCTGGCCTTCTGACATACCCATGACCCATAGCTCCATTGGCGGGCTTGACTATAAAGGTCTTCTGCTTGCGCTTCCTTCGTAGCTCTTTGACATAGTTCTGGAACTGAGTGTACTCAGCTGGGAAGATCCAGGTTTTGGGTATGAAGCTGTACTCCTGAGGCTGGCACTTGATCATTCTGCAATAAGAAAGGGAAGGAAAATAAATGGCATTATATGAGTGCATATTCCCTAAAAAGCTCTTTTCTAATCTCTTTAGAACAATCTGGAATCTGGCACTCTAGGTTTTTCCTTTTTAATAAATAAAAGTTTATTGTGGAGCTTACAAAGCAGAGTGTGTTTTTTGGCTTTGGATAGTGAAATGCTACAAGTAACAAACCAGAACTTCTTGTTTCTCCTGTTTTTCTGCAACTGAACCAGAGTAGTCACATTTACATGTTAAGAGAGAGAGAGGAAAAAAAAAACTTACTTGGACATGTTTCTTGCAAGGCAGTCTTTGCGGCAGATTTCGCCCATGCCAGGGAAATGGTTAATTCTCTGCAGAGGGACAGGCAGACATAATAATGTTGTTAGGGCCATTAAGCCACTCAATTCCACCCCCACCCCTTCATAAAAATGAGCACATTAAAGGCAGCAACCTGAAGTGAGCTTACAATGTTCTGACATTTATGCCCAATTACAGACTCAAAACAAAAAGGTGACGCTGAGACCTTTCGCAACCCTTATTTAGTTTACCGTGTTTTTCCTTTTTTTATATACTTTAAAAGGTTGGGGAGGGAAGAAGCAAAGAAAAAAAAAACAATCAATCTCAACTCAGAGGGGCCAAGGTAATTGGTTCTGCATCGTAGGCTCCTGCAGTGACAGTTGAATGAATTGCTTTGAATGTGCTGTAAAGGGGGTGGATGTAAAGAGAAAAACTCAGAGTTTTCTGTATTCTTTGACCAAATGAGCCTGAACAGGGGCGTTAATTAGGCTGCTATGAACTGGAATTTGACAGCAAACTCTCACAGTGCATCACAAAAAAAAAAAAAAAAAAAAAAAA
>SSNP01000004.1:8923677-8978533 GCA_006937955.1 Pachypanchax playfairii | reverse complement strand
AAAAAAAAAAAAAAAAAAAACAACCAAAAAAGGGGGAATTAAAAAGAGGGAGAAGGAGAGAAAACAAGAGGTAACAAAAAGAGTTTGTAAGGAATGCATGATTATTGTCCAAACGAGACAGGCATAATTAGGGATTTGGAAGAGATTGCACAATTATGCCAGTGCCGCAAGACTACGTGGCTTGTGAGTGCAAATCCAATTGTTGAGGGACTTATGATTTTCTTTTGAGAAATGATTTCATGAAAACTGCAGCAGGTTATAACATAAATAAATAAATAAGCAAACAGCAAAGCATCGGTTCCATGTGAAACATTAGCAACATTACGACATGTTAAGCTGTTACAGTATTTGCAAAATTCCGTCCACTTAGCTGAACTCTGACTACCCCGTCCTAACAAGGCATCCTCTTCCTGACTAGCCTGTGATTTAATCGATCATTAGTGCCCAGTCTAATCAAATAAGCTCTCTGGAAGATGGATAGCTAATGCTCAGAGCTGAGGGAGGGCAGCCAAGTTCATTCAGCAGGACAGAGAGGGGGGGTCAAACAGAGGTAAAATCACTCAGACCAGAACAGAAAACTTAGAGCAGCCTTGTTGTTAAGGCTCATCTTATCAGCATCAGTAGTGACAAGTGAAACCTGCCTCACCAGCCCCTGTTGTTCACAGCCTGTCAGTCTACCTGTCAGTCTGTCCATCCCCGTGTACCCCACCCCCCCCCCCCACCTCGCCACCCACTACATCAACCACTTTCATATCTGCCGTCTCTCTATTATCAGCTCAGGGTTTCAACCAGATTGGAACATTAGGCACTTCCACTGAATTCTTTGTGATCTAACCATTTTTCTTTACTTGTATTGACTGTTCTTACACAATCTTTCAGATGATCAGTTGCTGCTACGTCTTTCTAAAATCTTTCAACACATTCAACACACTTCAATCTGCCCTAATCAAGTTTACCTTTTTTTTTTAATGATGTTTTTAATACAGCCAGGAAATGGTAAAAAGGTCTGTGTTTGTGTTACACCATGAGTTACTTTCATTCATTCCCATACACACAAACTTTGTTGCTTTTGGTTTAATAAAGTTTAATTTCCATTTAAACTGCTTAAAGCGATTATAAATCTAATACAAATTAAAAACATCCCAGCGATATCTTAAATAATTCTATACTTTCTTCAGCATAATTTGATATAATATACCTCCGAACTATTCTGTTGGATTTTTACATTTGCACTGTGTTTATGTGCTAGAATTTTTGGTGTTTAATGTTTCCATTTGAGCTGTAATTATACAAGCGCTAACTCGAACGGCTATTTACTTTGAAAACCATTTACAGTTAAAATTTATTCAAAATTAAATGCAAAACATGTACTAATACCTCACATGTATCTACTAAAAATATTTATTGTTCCACCCAGAAAATGTACATATTTTTTGTCTGTGTGGCCATGTGATTAAGTGGGGACCTGTCCGGGTTGTGTCCCACCTCTCGCTCAGTGAGACGGGTACCAGCTCCACCTAACCCTGAACACTATCAGGTACTGAAAACAGGTGAGTGTACAATGTTTTAAGGCATCACTTTCCTCTCCTATCTTTGAAAATCCATCCACTATACTGAGCATCACCTAAACACACTTGATGTCTTAAAGAACTGTCACTCAAGACTTTTAATTTGAAGGTTTCTCTCATTTTAAGGGAATAAATCTGTGACTCCAGCACATTTATAGCCTGTGGCTGTTGGACACTGATCCCCTGACACTGGTTCATGCTGCAAATGTTCAAGTCAACATTTTCATTGGCATCAACACTCATATTAAGAGCAAATAAGCTCTGCTGTCTGACCTTGAGGTCGCTGTGAGCCTGACCAAGGTGAGCTAAACTTTTCATGGTAGTCAGTTCTTTGTATACCTGATAGTTCCTGAGCTCAGCAATTTTCTCATGCTGCACGGCAGAGTCATTCCAGATGAGGTTGGCGGTCTCATCGTCGTCACGTGCTTTGATGAAGTCTATCTCACTGATGACAATACGAACTGGGGAAGAAAACACATATGTTTAAGTTGCATTACTGGGATAAAAATGTAATCATTTAAGTCTCTTTTTTATGTTACTAATTTAAAATAGGATTATATCACTTGGAACAACAACTCCAAACCCAAACTGAGCTTCACAGATTAATATTTCCCTCAAACATTGTGCTTGACTTAAATGTTGTTTTCCATTCCTTCAAGAGATGTAATTCTGGACACTTGTAGATCAAAAAGGCTCACAGTAATATTTACTATTCATGGAATGGTTGCAGAGCAGCTGATCGTACCGCTCGTCTTAAAAAAGATAAATTAATTGACCGTAATGCATTCAAATCCCACCGGAAAGCCCATAGTATGAGAGATAGGTGGCAGCCCATTTGGACATTCATCCAACAAGTATTCATTATTCAGGGGTTAATGAAAAATTCATACGCCCTAACAAAACAAAGTATTAATTAATTTCTTGAAAGCTTCCACAAACCTGGAGAAGGCCTGCCTAATGTTGCGTGATGGCACTTTGAATGGGAAAAAGATGTTTCCAATGTGACTCCATCCATCTGTTAATGTCAGTAGAGACTAACAGTGTTTCGCTAACTGGAACAGGGAGGATTTACATCAAAGCAGGCATATGCTCGTGGTTAACAGTGAGGTCCTTCAGCACAGCCAAGCTATAATTGATCCTTTCTTGCACAGCCTAGAAAAATAGGCATTTTAAGTGCAGGAGTTTAAATCCCCTCCTCAGTGGGTGCAGAGCAGATTTCCAATACAATTTTCCAAGACTGTAAAACTTTACCTGTAATTGTATCGATTCTAGAATTCTTTTTTTTTTTAAAAGGACATGTGAAAAACACTGCAAAAAAAGCAAGCCATCCAGCTGGTCTGTGGCGTTAATTTTCCCTCAAAATAGACTTGAAGTGCTCTCTGAATGGCCACTGTGAGGGTCTCGTCACAGCTAGCTTACTGACTCACAGCTGGACTTCCATCTACCAACAGGATCCCGACTGCCTCCAACTTCTACTCGCTGCTGCTGACTCCTTAGTTTCACAGGTTGTAGTTCACCCCTGAGAACTCCGCTGCCACACACTATATTGAACTTGTGAGGAGTGCTTACAATGCTCTTTTAACCAATCTCAAAGAAAAAGAAAAAAAAAACACTGCCAAGTTAAATTACCTCACCAAAGATTTATGTATATACATAAGGCTCAGCTGTGTGAACTGTTTAGCTGGACTGCAATTTCTAAGGTTTAATTTAAGACAAAAAAAAAAACCTTTCAAACAATCCCTCACAGCTCATTAGATTTTATTGTTGCAGCACCATTGGAATTGGATTTGTTGTTTTGAAGGACTCAGTAAGACGTTCTCAGAGCTTTTTTTTTTTCTAAAACTGCTCACTCATGACATTTTATGAGGACAATCATAACATAAATTTGCAAATCTAAAACTCCTAAAATTTAGCACAGTGTGGCTGAAGTGTGAGAAAATTAGCCTGCTGACAAAAAAAAAGCTGTCATTTCTGCTGAGTCTTCCTGTTAAAGGCATCACATTCTGCCTGTTTATTATATAAGTAGTATATTTAAACATCAGCCTGTAATTACTGCCCGTGGATCATTTCACGGAGGGGATTTTGTTGCTCATGATCTACAAAAATGGAGCTAAAAGAACTAGCTTGGCTGTATGAAAGTTAAAAGATTTTAATCAGATAATAGCAGATTTATTTACTTTTTTTTTACCTTGTTGTTAAGAGCTTTGTAATTTCTTTTGGAAGTAAAGTTCAATACCTATCTCATATTTGGTGCCAGCAACGTTGGCAGTAATGGTGCCTTTCTTCTTCTTGGAGTGCACCTTCCTCTTCCCGCCGCTCCGGTAGGAGCCCACAGATGGACCGTTCACGGGGGACGCTCCTTGATCCTCTGGAGGAGAGAGAGCACACAACAAGGCTGGATGCAGTCACAGCTTCAGCCCCAGAAGAGGATAAGAAACAGAAGTGTAATGTGTTTTCCTGATTACTTCAGAGGATTTAGGAGGCTTTGTTTATGGGGGAAAAGTGTAAGTGGATTATTTATCTTGCCTGCTGGAGTTCCATACATCAGAGTCCATAAATTATTATTTCTGTGAGTTGGTTTGTGAGTTCAAGTGTACTTAAAACTGACCACGTCGGAGCTGAGAGGAGTCCTACTCACCTCCATCGTTTGGAGGGGAGGGCATCTCAGGCGCTAAGAGAGAATAGGGGTAAGCCAAGCGTCCTGCCAGGCTTCGTGGGGGGGCCTCACAGGGTGCTCACAGCACCCTCCAAGGGTTCTCTCACGCTCGTTAGTTACTCTTCCTTGTCCAGGACTGTGTGAACAATGTGGTTCAGAGTAGCCCAATGGATCATCTGAGTATCTTGTTGGCCCCTTTCGGCAGCAAAGCTGTGGAGTTAGCAGGGGAGTCAGGAAGGATAGCAGCGGTGGGAACGAGTGGGAAGAGGAGGATTCCTCAAACGTCTGAAAAAACAAGCTTACTTACAGCCTCGAGAGGAGAAAGAGAGGGAGGGGGGAGAGCGAGAGAGGAAGCCCTGTGAACGAGAAGAAACAAAAAAACACTTTATAGGTGTACGAGAGCAGCAATAAGTTAACACACTTTAAACTAGATGAAGCCCATCTGGGAGAGTTTCATATACTCACACACACAACCCCACTGATTAAATAATCTGATACTGCGACTACTGAAATGGGTAATAAGTAAATTGTTTTCAGCGTCTCGTCGTGTCTTGTGCCTGCTGGGTTTAATTCTGTGGCTGCAAGGTCACTTCATTCAAACAGATGCCGTCTTCATGGTGGTTTATTAAAACAATGCCTCCAGAATATGAACACCAGGCACCAGCCAAGTTCTGTGGTCACCAAGTGTGTCTTCAAACCTTTATTTGAAAGTAATCAGATATTGTGGAGATGTCCTGCCTATATTCATGCTTTTCCTGACCCTGTGGGCTTTTCGGATGTCGAAGCTGTGGTGTTTTCTTCCGAGGTTTGCAAGTTTTTCTATAAACATATTTATTTGTCCAGTTTGGATAAGTAGTTGGCGAATGGCTCACCAGTTTATTAGAGGATTATATGGATGTTCATTTCCCAAAACTGAGAAATATTCACTGTGAAAATATTACTAAAAGTTTTTCAAACAACTCACAGTCATGCAGCTGTTGAGTGGCAGGATTTTTTATCAGGCGATACCTCAAAGCCTCTGACTGGCAGCCAGAGGGGAAAAACAAAATCCAAGAAGGGAAAATGGATTGTTTTTTCATGAACTGGTGCTGACTACCTGGCATAAGCAGAGAAAAGGAATTTCTTTTTGTTTTTTTTTCTTTGTTTGACCTTCAGCTGACTGTGTCTCTTGGTTTCCTAATTTTACTCATCTAGACAACAGAGTTAAGAGGCACTAGAAACTGTTATATACTTCATGGGCGTTGGGAATCCCAACCACACGGAGTGATCCTATTACTTTGTTTGTGTAAAAGTGTCCAGTGAAGCTAATTACATTCCAGTGGAGTCAATTGCATAAGAGAAGAAATCATACGATTACAAAACCACTGATTGTCTTTGTTTTACAGACAGCAAATCACCGGCAGTAGTAATCAGAAGTACATTTTTCCCCCTGGCAGTGCAATCAAAAGAAAATCCAGGAAATGTCACAAATCCATGTTTAACACGGAAGCTGCGGATGATTCCAATTTTTCTACTCAAATGCTCCGTTATTATCCAGGAATAAAAACCACATCCAAGAGGTCTGAACACCCAAACTGCACCAATGTGTAACTTCTGTGAATTTACTCAGTGATGGTCCAGTTAGCAGAAATTCAACCTGTTTACAAACGCACTTTTATCCTGGCTAGAATCAAACTTTTGGAGGATGGATGTTTTTGTGTCTTATTCTGAAAGAAGAAATGAGTTGCTGGTTAAATTTATGACCCTTTGGATTGGGAGAAATCTGTGTGTGTTCCATTTTCAGGAGTATTTCACTTTACTATAGTTTCTGAATCTTACTGGTAAGAAATGATGTTCATGCACATTCTGAGCATGAATAAAACCAGAATGTTGATGTTAAACACACAGTATACCTGAAAACTGTTGGGTTAAATTAGGATATAAAGTACAAGAAAACTAGAACACATTCCATTGCAATAGAACTGTCAAACACAGTCTTTGTATTTCTGCACATGAAATATTGCTCAGTTTAATTTGTTTTGAAGCAATAATCTCTGTTTTGCTTGTATGGATAGAGTCGACTGGTGAGCCATGCAGGTAGGGACAAATACTGTATTTAGTCAGGTCAGTGATTCTCAGTGACCTGTGTGTTTTAAGAAGTTTCACACCTGCTTCATATCTGATTTACATAAATTGGCAGGCTTTGGCAGAATGTAATGACATGCTGAGGAGAAGATTCAATCCTAGAAGTCAGGTGTTGGAGCAGGGTAACAACCAAAACATACAGCACAATGGCACCAGGATTGGAAACCTGTTATACAGAGGTCATAAGCCAAAATGCATACTTTCTAATTGGGATTATACTCTGCATTATCCACAAAACACAGAGTTTTGCATGTTAAAAAACTGAAAAGGCCTCAACGTGATTGTGAATGCACAATTCAGGTGTGCAATAACAAAATACAATTAAACACTCAAAGTTAAAATAAAAGATTAAACACTGGCCCGTGAACTATACTGACTACAAACTGCTTTCTACATCATAACTAAATAAATCAGAGATCTTGAGTGACATAATCCACTGACTTGCGATTCCTCTTGAATTTCATAAGAAGATCAACAGCACCCTCTAGTGGTGAGAGAACACTGAAAAGCCAGTTTCCCACCTAACAATGCTCACGGTCCACAAACCCACTTTGCTGGGGGATCAGTGAGCCCATCTGAGCTTAAGAAGATGCATGCACAAGATAGCTTACAAAGCAGCCCTATTGATCCTATCAACAGCCCCGGGACAAATGAGAATGAGGAAACAATTTGATTGCATTGCTTGATCACTCAGTAGTCTATACTGTCAGCCTCTCTTGGTCAGCCTGTGGTAAGCACAGGACATTGATCCTGACTGTGATGAGATCAGCAGGAGGAGGAGGGGGGGTACAACAAAGACTCAGAGTGATAAAGCGAGGCAAACTGTACTGCTGACAATCTGCCCCCACCTCCCTGTGGTGCACTGCACTGACTCTCCATGCAGGATGCAGGGAACACGGTTTCTGTCAGAGCGCTGGTGTCACGTAAACCCTCAGGAACAAAAACAGATCTGAAGGATGAATGTGCACCAACTGAAAACCCTAAAAATACTCACGTTTTGACAAATGTATTATCTAGCATACCGGGTCATTTATAATGACCACTGCAACGCTTACTGCATAAAAATATACTAATCTGGAAAAAATGTAGAAAAAAAAAGACGAATATCAGCATACTAGTTGTTTTTGGGACACTATAGGTTAGAAATGACTGATTCTGGATCAAAAGGCTGAAAGGAAAACTTTCATTCTGTTATTTAATTCATCTTTAAGTCTCTCTGGATAAAATTACACAGATTTCTAACCTGTCTCCTTTTACTGCATCTCATAAAAGGTCACAGAAGGATTCCACACTGATGGAGGATGTCAGCAAAACGAGGCGTTCTGCTCACATTTCTCCCCTGAGTTTGAAACTACAGAGCAGCCTGGTGGTTTCACTTGAAAGAAGAAAGACTTTGGTGTCAAACTCATTAGCTGTTGTATCCAGTGAATTCACCTGAAGATCATGATTGACAAACAAACTATCAAACAGACAAACATATGTAAAAAAGCACTCGTAGAGCTCAGATCTCCACCAAGCACCTCAGTTCCCCCATATTGTGATTTCCACCAAAAATTACAGTCCCATCTTTGTTGCATCTACATCATCAGATTAACTGACCATGAAACACTTTTAGTAATTGGATTGACATTGATCTCATTATTAGTTCAGTAGTTATTCAGTAATTGTGGTTTTGTTCTGAGAGGAGCTCCAGAGCTTTTGAAGGAACATCAAATTCGTCAGCCTACTTCTGATTCCACAGTGTCATCACAATTTGTTGGTGTTTGTTGCAAGTTGATACCATCATTGTTCTTACCGTGATAAAAATATGAAGGTTCCCTATTTTTTTCTTTTCTGGATCATAGTGTCTGGAATTTTGTAACGATCCAGATCAGGCCTTGGTATCGTGTAGAACCTATTGGGAACTCAGCCTGTATTTTTTTACTGAGCACTTGGACCATTTATTGCAGAGTTACATGCAGATATGTTAAAAACAGCTCTTTCTCACAATGGTGAAGAATCCAGGATCCAGATGGTGATCCACATAACCCCCAAAATCTACTCACTTCTTCTTTGGGACATTTCTGATCTTTCTTGAAATTTTCATCAAACTCCACCCACAACTTTTGAGTTATCTTTTCCTGCTAAAAGACAGAAAAACTAATTAATAAATTCTGATGAAAACACAACCTCCTGGTAACTAAAGTCAACAAACACATCCTCTTTGGCAGAGGGAATAATCCAAAAGCCCTTTGAGTCTGATATTAACCAACTGATGCAATACCATATTTTGACCAGCAGGTGGAGCCAAAGGACCAAATGGCAGCATTAGACTCTAGTCTGAAAGCTCAGCTCATGGGCCGTCCTAATGCCACACAACACAGACAGGCTTTATTGTGAAGACTCAGCTCTTTGTGCTGCCCATCTGCATCCCTCTCTGTTTCACTAGTGTTAAATAAATAAATGCATGTTTGTCTGTGGAGGCACTGCGATACGGTTTTCAGGCAACGATCCAGCACAAGCGGTTACAATCCATCAGCATTTTCTCACACTAACTAACAGCCTTTTTCTGTCACTTTAACTTGACTGTCTCTATTTTTAATGATTTAATTGTAGTTTAATCTTTATCCTTCTATTAAACTGCTCAAATGTTTTATTGTTTACCACGCAGTTACTGAAACTACATTAAAAGAATGAGCTCATGTTCTTGTCCCAGTAATAAAAAGTAACAGCCAATGGCACTTCAAGAAAACTCCCTTCCATCTCAAAAGGAAATTTACAAAAACACAAATAGCTGTGTAGAAATGGTAGCTGTTTCTACATGACAGGTTGTGTCATATCTACTACACAAAGTTCCTTCAACAAAAGCAGAACATCCCTGAGGGGTTTGTTTTATGCTCTCGCTGCTTTATGCGAAATTACACCTTGAAAGAAGTCATCAAAAAACACAATCAAAAGGCTTTGGAAAACACCACATTGTCTTGTGTGACACAGAAAAAGTGGGTTCTTCTCTGTGCACACTGCGTGCCATGCTCCAGTCATTACACAACTGCTGGGACTTCAGATGAGACACTGACAAATAATAAACACGTGTTGTACAACTACAACGTCTTTCTATCTTTGAGAAGTAAATGTAAAATGGCTACACGGAGAGACGGATAAAGATCCTTCTCTCTGTCACTGCTATCCCATTCTCCGTCTGGGTAACATGAGAGCTGAATTTGTGGACAACTTGAAAAGTACTTGTTTAGAACTGCCATTGGATCTAAAATTGTCTCCAACTGGTGACCCAACTTTGGCTTTGCGCCTTCTTCTAGATAAAAGAAACGAGTGTGGGAGCATTCAGCCCACGGAGTACTGAAATACACTACCACACAGCTAAATGCATCATCAGAGATCATTTAGAATAAACCACAGAAACCAGGCACCAGTGAAAAGCCCATGCAATGACCAAAGGTTTAATTAGAATTATTAATAAAATAATTATTAAACAGTTTCAAAGGACAAACTACAGAACATGAGGTGAGAAGTCTCCATAACACTTCATTGCAGTGAAACTGCCTAGTTGAAAAAGTAATAAAATTAACAGAAACTCTGCCCTCACAGCATTTTTTTAAACACAGATAATTTCTTTCATATTTTTCCATGTAAACACAAAGATTATCTTGGATTTGTGAAGGAATGGACAGAGCTTAGACATGGCGTTGTGCTGCAGTATAACATCAGAGTGGATGTAAAGTGGTCCCAGCTAACAAAGTACAGTATGTGTGAGGGGTTGTAACTGAAACTATATGTGAAACAAGAGCAGAAAGTGAACTGAACTAAACTACAGAAGGAAAACTGATCCAAAATCAGATACCGTGTTGATTAAAACATCCAGGAGCTGATGCTCTGTTGATATTAGGAGACAAAAAACTAAATAAAACTGACACAGAATAACTTAATGTATCATACAGAATCTCTTCTGGTTCCTGGTCAGAACCCAAACTGTTCTCATCTCTGTTTCATTACTCTGACTGCAGGAGAGCCATTTACACCAGACATCATGAGAAAACAAACCTCTTTGACTTCCATGGAATTAAAAGATTTTACATATCATATCCATCTTAAGCTAGATCTCTGGGTAATGGCCATGATGCCACCCAGAGCTCATATGTTAAACTCTGATTACATAATCCAGAGTGCTCTGTCAGCATCATGAGCATGTGCTCTGCCTGTACGTGGCACACTGGACTACAAGAAGGTCAGAATAAATCAAACATACAAGCACCGTCCACCATGTAGTCAGCCAGGCCCTCGGCGCCTATTGCTCTGCTAAACGTGAGCGATAGGCTTATAAGTCAAAGGCAGATTTATTATGGTGGTCTTGCAAATCCAGCGCTGTGCTGCAGAGAAAGATCCGATAGGACCTGCTGTGTGTGCCTGCCTCAGCAAAGAAGTCAAGGTGGTATCTTCCAGATCACTGGGGGAATTACAGGCCATCTCTCTCTGGATACCTTATTCGTTTTTCAGCATTAGCACAAACTGAAATAATTAAATCTCACGCGTAAAATCTTCACATCAAGGCTTTTCAAGGAAATTTCCTGCCCTGACAAATTAAATCCCACAGAGCCGAAGCAGCTTGCTAGCGTCAAGATGCTAGCCACTTGCTCAGGTCAGGTGGAATCAGCAAATAAGGAAACAATATGGCAGTTAAAAAAGGACATAACGACTCCACACTGCTCTGCAGTCAGCTTAGCCGCACAACCGAGCACAGACCGCTAAAATCAAACAACCCAATAACCCGTCAGCGTTACCTTATTTATTCCAAACGTTGGTAGTGCAGTTTTTTCCTGCTCTCATTCGGACTCCACGGCTGCCATTCAGACACACCGAGGCTTTCTTGGGGAACCCATTCGGTTCCATTAATTTTATTAAGACTATTTAATGGCTGTTGTGTGAAACTCTGTAACTACTAAAAACTGACATTGCCTAAAACACACACACACCAAAAAAATCTGTGTATTGTAGTCTTCTTTGCTGCTGTGAGTGCTGCTGGAGCGAGTCTGTGGGCGAAACCATTGGCTCTTTGAGAGGGGGGCTCTCGAATAAACTGCTGAAGTTTGAATCCACAAACTCACTCGACATTCTGTTTTCATTTACTGAATTGGCGCTTTATATTCACTTATTACCCAGTTTTTAATAAAAACAAAAGGCGTGTTCCCACTTTGAAATTAAAATCTGATTCCACGCAGGGTTTTCTTCACTACTTGCTGAAACAAACAAAGTGCAGCTGCCTAGCAACTGTGTCGCTGGCCATGGTGCTAAAACCTCCCCCCACCTCTAATGGGCGCGTCCGTCTCTGAGTTCATTACCGTGTTACCAGTTCTGTGTCAAAATATCTTTAACACTTACGTTAAAGATATATTTTTATCTGAATGCGTTTTTAGTACTTCCCAGCACACTATATACGGGGTTTAAGACAACAGAACTAATATAAAGGCATACTTCGATCAATATATTTCTGCATTTGAATCATTTTAATATTTTATTTCACTGCATATTTGGTCTGGACTTACCTGTGATCTTTAGTGGTCAGTTCAGACTTGTGTTATTTGTCTTCTTTCAGACCATCATCATGTTTCAAGTAGTTTGATGGTGTTCCATCTATTTACGTTCAGTTTTTTTAATCAATCATGGATAAATTTGAGAACTTTCAGCATCTCAGGTACAAATAACTTGATCCAATACATGACTCCTCAAAAGTCATTGTTTGGATCATGTAAACTGGTTTCAAGCTTGGATCCCTATAGAATATGTAATTGTGGAACCATGTGCTCCTCCAGGGGCTTGAGTTTCCAATCAGCAACAAAACAGCACACCTGCTACAGGCTATTGTATTTGCTTGTATTAACTTGGATGTTGGCCAACTGTAAGAATTAAGTAAGCTTTATTTAGTTTTATATAATTCTGCTGTTACTTTAATGTAACACATTGAGATTTGTCTCAAATGTTAATTGCATTACTAATTAAACATATTCTTCTTTTTATAGCTTGTAGTAGAAGAAGTATGTTGTTTTTTGTTTTTTTCATTTGTCTTTATTTGTGTGTATGTAATACTAAAAAAATAAAAATGAACCAGTAGCAAATAGAACATGTACTTTTTGGAACATTTCAGACATGTTGACACTGACACCCTAAACAAAGCACATGAAAGCTTTGTTTGTATGCCACTGTCAATGAGACAACAATAAAAAATGCTGTAAAAAACTTTGTCATTTTATTTTTACAAGTGTCACTAGGTTGTAGTATTGTGTTGTAGTATATATCTAATCCTCCAGCAGAGGGTAGATACCACATAAAGGATTTAATACTGCAGGTTTCTGAGGAAAGTATTAATTTTACTAAAGAGGTTGAACACTTTCAAACCTAAAAGTGTAGCAAATATGATAGATTTGGCATTATAACATTAATTAAATGGCATTATAACATTAATTAAACTCATAACTATTAAGATTTACCCACCTAATATCCTGTAGCAGCTGGCTTCTTTTTTAATCTCTTTACACTGAAGACAAGAGGGAAAACATTATAAGGTGTCATCAAAGATGAAATACTGCGTAAAAGAATATAGAATGACACAATAAACAAGCTTTTTCCCAGAAACTTTGATAAGAACATAATAGTCAGCTTTGGTCTCTGTGTCTCGTGAACAACACAAAGTATTCTTAGAAAATCCCTTTGAAACTCTGATGTTACACTAAAAATATGACAGTCATTTTTTAAATTAATAACATTTTCAAAAAACATTTTTTTATTTCATGATGAAATCTGTAATTAACATACAATGACATATTTGGCACTGTATCTTAATAACATAACATACAAGGAAGATGCAGGTTTAGAAAATGGATGGATGGATGGATGGATGGATGGAT
This sequence comes from Pachypanchax playfairii, assembly GCA_006937955.1. Lineage (NCBI taxonomy): Eukaryota > Metazoa > Chordata > Actinopteri > Cyprinodontiformes > Aplocheilidae > Pachypanchax > Pachypanchax playfairii. The sequence continues at coordinate 8,965,289 of SSNP01000004.1, read as the reverse complement.
GGATGGATGGATGGATGGATGGATGGATGGATGGATGGATGGATGGATGGATGGATGGATGGATGGATGGATGGATGGACGGACGGACGGACATCTAATACACATATCCCTAAGAATTCTACCTCTTTAACAGGATTGCTATTTTCCTCAAATTCTCGCTGTAATAAATTCAGAACATACCAGTGTTACTGAAATTATTATTGTTGTGCTGTTAAATTATTTCATATAAAAATGTTATGTAAACATATTTTTGTTATTGTTAGCCAATAAACCATTCAAATAAAATACAAAGAATTTCTGTTCAAAATTAATTTTTAACTGTTCTTAACACTTCTGCAGTTTTTAACACTTCTGAATTTTTAATTCGTAGCGTTTGGGAGGTTTGAGGAAAAAGTTTCAAAAGAAAAAAAAATCGTAAAGGCCTGATTTGTTAAACATATAAACATATAAAATTATAATTTGAAAACAGTATTCTTAAGAAGCATATATAAATGTCAAAAATATTCTTAGTGTTTCTTTTCTAGATGTGCTGATGCATAAAATATATATGTGCGTGTTTTTTCCATCTACTTATCTTTATATGTTTTTAATATTCTTATGATTAACATTGTATAATTAATAGCTACTATTATGTCAGTTTTTGGTGCTAAACATTAATGTTTTACAACAATATTCGCATCAAAAGAGACAGATTTGAGATGGTTTATGTAACATGTGATAAATGGTTGGTGAGTCAATAGAAACACACACTGTTACTAATTTCACAGCTTTTTCACTATAAATTAAACATCCTCCGCGCATGTTTTCAACGGTCCATGAATGCAGCGTTTTTTCCGTTAAGCGTAATCCATTGGTATTCCCATTGGACGTGAACGCAGCACAGGACGACAGCAAGCAGAGGTGAAAAGTCTGTATCATGTTGTCATTCCAGCGGAGGCATACATGAACAACCAAAGGGCTCCATAAGTACCAAGGCGGACAGAGCAGCACGTCGAGGTCCTGTCTACAAAGAGAAAACATCGATGTTGTTTTTAACCAAATAGTTAGAACAAGCTAATATTGTTAGCTAGCTAACAGAGGACCCTGGTAGCTAACGGCCACCATCATTGCTCTTTAGCCAGCTGTGGATCGCCCTGTCCGTCTTCCTACGATGGGAAACGCAGCAACTGCCAAGAAAGGCAATGAACAAGAAAGCGGTGAGCATCTGGAAGCCATCCAGTCAGCCTTTAGCCATTTAACATAGCTAGAGCACAATGCATGCAAGTTTGCTTATCAAATTCAGTGGGCAGCATCCTTTAGCAGTTGTACATGAACAGACAGTACAGTAAGAGTGTTTTGCATGTAAGAACCATCTTTGGTAGTGCAGTTTACAACGGCTGTTTGCACATGTCACTTTGATGACCTCAGGCAAAACTGTGTCATAAATAATTCAACTCACCCTTTATAATATTATGACAATCTCCACCTGGCTGTGGGATGTTTGAAAGATTCCTGTTTTGTGTTTAATGTCTGTTTAATTTTCAAAGGCTTGATAGAACATCACTGGATTACATCACAAAACCAGCTGCGATTCATGGCTCGGTGGCTGAAAATAACCAGACAAGTTGGCTTTTTGTTGTTGTATTTTTTTTTTAATTATTTTTAATTTAAATGCAACAAACTGCGTTTTCTTACAGTGACATTAACATCTTGAGTTCATGCAATAACACTGGAATAAGGTGTGTTTCTTTGAATCAGCCATTTGAAAATCACTTCTAAGTTCAGAACTTTTCTGGGGGTGTATTCAAAAGTCTGCTGCTGGTATTGTAAGTGACCAGCCTAATCCACTAAACTGTGCCACATACCTAGTGGCCTGTCTGGAGAGTGCTGAACTTGACCTGCTTTTTGATTGGCCGTAGTTTACACAGTCTCACTGACTTACGACTCAAGACACCTGGAGTTCCTGCAGGGCGAGGCTGCGGATACAATAGCTTTACTTAAAAACCACAAAGTAACAACATCTACCTGCAAACTGTGATCAGACAGATTTCTGTTTCTCTTTAAACATTTAACCTGTTATTTTTAGAACTGGTTAAACTTCAAAACAAACTCTTTTTTTAATTGCAATTCATTGATGTACTTTTTTAAAACTGTGCTGCAAAATCTTATGCAGAAGAACTGCACTGAGGAGCATAGCCACCAGAGAGCACAATAACCTGGCGATGACTTTTGTTCTGTGGGTGTCACACTTTTCTTCTCAGCTGTCTTATTGTGGCGTGTTTCTAACTTATCATGCTCCACTTAATTTGCATCTCTCTGAGCAAACAACATCCCTGCGTGCAAGACAATCCAAAGTCCCTTCAAATGACTTGAGACCAAGAAAGTGGACATGCATTTAGCCACTGACACTGAAGCAAAGTACATGAACAGGAAGCTGTACTTTATGCGGTTAACCAACCACACAGCATTTGACTGCAGACAGGAAGTTAGTATCGCGGGTGTTTAGGGCTGAAAACGGTTACTTTACCCGTGTGTACTCGCTCTCTCACACACACTTCAAGATATTTACTCGAAAAAATGGCTCAGGGAAAGGATCAGTCCTTTGCCAGCCGCTTAATTCATAAATATCTTAAGAGTGGACAAGAGCACAAAGGGCTGGAGAGTGAGGTTCCTCATATCTCTGAGTTCACCGTCATGTGGGATAAGTTGAGTAAGTGTAGCTTTTTTTTCTGTCTCTTCTGTGTCAAACACTCTTTAGCTCTGAGCAGGATGAGTTGCAGCTTGCCTTGGAGGACTCTGCTTTTACTTGATGCTCATTACATCAAGCAAGTGGCATGTCTAAATATACTTTAGGTCATATAGAGTGTAGAAGAAACCTTTAAGCTTGATTTTTTTTAAATGCGTGTTTTTTTTTATCAGGCCTCAGATCTGTAAGAAGTCACATACCTTGACTGTTTTAGCGCTTTTGGGTTACGTCACAAAACACGTCGGTGCAATCATTTTATATTTTTCTTTTCTTGTTATTTGTTGTGCCTCAGTGACTTAATATTCTAATTTGACAACATTGTAAGTCGTGTGTCCTGCCATCTTTGCGCAATGTTCTGCGGTTATGAAACGTGTTTTATGTTGGATTTCTACTGTGTCGTTTCAGTCAATGTTGTCTCTGTTTTGTCTTTGTGCCAAAATAAAAGCTTCCAGTAGGGGCAGAAGAGGGAAATAAGAATTAGAACAGAATAAAAATTTTAATGAGGTAGAACAAATATATAATTGTTGTTATTAGTAAGGGAGAACACATTTTTATTGTAAACTTCCTAAACTGTTGTTTTAAATTGTGGTTTTCAACAACAACAAAAACAAATCTGATTTCAGAATTTAACAGGATTTAATATTCATCCTGTTTGTGTCTATGTGAGAAAATTTTAAAATGTTCTTGTTTTTAGCTCTTTATAAGTTTTTCTTCCTCTCTTTTTCTTCTCTGTCATTTCCATCCATGTGGGTGAATGTTCCTACAATCCCTGGGTGAACTGTAGAGACTTTTGGTACGCTCATTTTTTCACGAGACGTCCAAAGTCACAGAGACAATGTCTGTTGTTCATTCCTATCGAACGAGACACACACAGCTCAATTTTCCCAAAAAGCTGCAAAAGACAAATTTTAAAAATTACTGGTAATGAAGCATAATATGTGGACAATATATCAAATGTTGAAACTGAAAAGAATAATTATTGTACAGCCAAATGTCGGTATTTTATTTAATAAAATCTACTCAAATAAAAAAATGAATGAACACTATTTTAGTTTTTCCTTATTTTATCTATGAAATATTTGGTTCATTGTGGATTTCAAACCTGACAAGTAAATCATTTCTTTCATTTTGAACGGTAATTATGTTGAAACTTGCAATCTAAATATGCTTTAGATAAATAGATTCAACATCTAACTCTGCAGGAATGGAAAAAAAAAACTGTCACGTTACCACAGAAAACACATTCAGTTGGTGATCCATACAGAACAGGAAGTATCTGCTATATTCATGGTTTTCCACAGTATTCCTAGTTTATTAAAAACAATTTGGAGTCTCTGAATTTCCTTTTGATCTTTTCACAATGGAGACTGAACATCTTTGCTGAGAAACATGTTAACTCACCCACAGTCTATCAAGTCACCATCAGCCTCCTAGTCATTATTTTGAGACGGACTCCTTTTAACCTGATCTCTTGTCCACCATGTTCAGGAAAGGTTTACAGGCTCTGTGGGCTTTTATAATAAACAATTTGTGTCTTTTTAGCAGGAACTTCTTCAAAATGGTGATATAAAAAAAATCATTAGCCAGTTAAAAGTCATCAGTTTCAACATTTGTGTTGCCTTTGTTCCTATTTTCAATTGTCTGTCATTTTAAAACCTTTAGCTCAGCATCTCACACAAACTGGGTTTGTGTTTAACTGTATTTAGAAATCATCCGTTTGACTTGCTAATAATGAGAACATCAATCAATACTAATTAATGAGTAACAGATCACTAAACGTTAACATCAGAGAGACTTTTAGGTGTCATCCAGCGACTCTTTGACTTTGGACAGCTCATGTCTGCTGTGACCAGTGCACTGTCTTTCTGCTACCTGCTCCATGTTCTCAGTTACATGTATGTTGTGCCTTTGTTGTTGTCTCTCTGCACAATGTTAGTGGCTCTTTTCTGTGCTCCACTCATCCCCGGAAAGAGATGCAGAAAAGCTTGTCTGCAATTTGGCCAGTTTTTGTAAACGTCACAAAGCTCTTTGCATCACTTTATGAATTCAGAGTCCCTGCTTCAATGTGTGGTTTGGACTTTTTGTTTATGGAATCACTTTATACTGTTGTAGTCCTCACTCCCTAAGACTTAAACACATGCCTGACCTTAGAATGCATTTATTCCCTAACATGTGTGAACTTCCCCTTTTTTGTTACCTTGGACTTGTAATGGACCAAAATTCTAATTTTTTTATTATAAATCTGTCTTTATAGTGAAAGAGTTCTTAGCTAAAGCCAAAGAAGATTTTTTGAGAAAATGGGAGTGTCCACCACAAGTAAGTTGTTTTTATGAATATGTTTTAAACATAACCCACTGGTCACTTTAGTCTTTTTATTTAAAAAAATGCAACAATTTTAGTACAATGGCCTTTTTCAGACTTGAATACTTTCTGATTTGATAATTGTACCGTGTCTCTTTGAAGAGGAAAACAAAAGCAGGCATTTGCACTAAACTATCTCTCAGACCAGCTAATTTGTTTTCACTTTACGCTAAATGAAATCATACAATAAAATAACGAAGTGCTCTTTATAAAATGCACAAAACCTGAAGCTGTTTTGTATTTCCTCAGTGCACAACGACCCTGGATGAGTTTGAAAGGTATAAAACTCTGGGCACTGGCTCGTTTGGACGAGTAATGCTTGTGAGGCACAAAGGAAGAAACCAGTTCTATGCCATGAAGATCTTGGACAAACAAAAAGTGAGTCTATGGTGTGAAATGACATCCATCTGCACTGGTAATGTAAATAAAGTTTGTTTGTATGATGAAAAGTCTGCAAAAATGCCTCACACAAAAGCAGATGCTGCATATCTGATTAAAAAGGAAATGGAGCGCTTCCTCTCATGTGCTGCTTGCATATTATCAGTGAAAACCCCAAAGGGCCTTCGTGAGAGAGTTTCGATCTTTAAATACTGATGTGAAAGCCGTAGAGATGGGCTTGCATGTTCTCAGTACGCTGCTGCTGTAGCGCACATCTGCCCCCATAGCCTCGGTGATAGATTTAAGAGTTAAACCTGTCTGACATTCAGTTTCACTTCTACAGAACAACTACAAAAGTTTCTTTGACCCAGTTTATGGTCTCTTCCTTTGTCTCTTTTAGCTTTTTAATACTTCGTTTACTAAGTTGTCACTAGTTCCTCCATGGTGTCTTTATATTATTCCAAGTATAGGACTAAAAATTGATTTGTGTGTTTTATAAACCTTGTACTCGTTTCTCTTTGTGTTTTCAGGTGGTGAAGTTGAAGCAGATAGAACACACGCTAAATGAAAAGAAAATATTACAGGCCGTCTCCTTTCCGTTCCTCGTAAAATTGGAATATGCTTTCAAGGTAATGATGAACATGAGAGGCTCTCTTTTCTGTCTGTCTCAGTTCTACATATCTTAGACTGATGGAGTGCTCATCCATTCGATTAAACCAAGTTTTTGTCAGTCCTTTAAGATGATCTGCACTGACCACATCTAAGCACACTAAGCAGATTAAAAGAAAGGCATATCTTCAGGCAGCAAAGTGTTGTTACACCTGACACTATGCCCTTCAGTGGTTGATCTTCCTATGATAGGGTTTTGCAGCAGGGTTGTTTTTTATGCAACCAGTAGAATCTTCATGTATTTCAGAGCCTCTTTCTGAATGTAATTGTTTGATAGAGAAATGTTAATTTGTATACATATGGCTGAATTATGAGTTGAAACAAGAGTGAGTGATTGTTCAGTTGACTGTATTTTGTGTAAATAATAACTGGTTATAGTTTTATGTCAATAAGAAATAAAATAATCAGCTTCCTAAATCGACTGATTTGTAAAAGTCTATCTGGGATCATCTGTTGTAAAAGCCATCGGCTGACTTCTAGAACTTCACAATAAATCAGAGCGAGGAGGCCAATAATACAGTCTTGGTTTGTTTATTTATTGATTTTTACTAGATGTAACCTGAGTAATAATGAGTGACAAAATTATCAAAACAGCTGGTGGTAATATTTTATTTAAAAGTGAAAAAATAATACAGTTTTATATTTATTTGTTTATATGTTGAAAAACCAAATGTAAAGTGTCAGTTGGTTGAAACTATTCAGAGTAGTATTAAGTATGTGACTCCTTCCTTCTCTGACAGGACAACTCAAACCTCTACATGGTGATGGAATATGTTCCAGGTGGAGAAATGTTCTCACACCTCAGACGCACAGGAAGGTTCAGGTGTGACACACGTGATTCCTATCTTATTTATTTCTGTTCAGTCAGAGGAGTGGTGTTCACTGATCTCTCTCTATTTTAGTGAACACCATGCAAGATTTTATGCAGCTCAGATCGTGCTCACGTTTGAGTACCTTCACTCTTTAGACCTCATCTACAGAGACCTGAAGCCAGAAAACCTGCTCATAGATCAACATGGATATATTCAGGTACCCGCTTAATGTTGGGTTTAGCCGAAAATCCGTCTTCATACATACATAGATGTATTTGTTGAGGTGATTTTCTCCTTTTGTTTGTTCTCCAGGTCACAGATTTTGGTTTTGCAAAGCGAGTAAAAGGTCGGACCTGGACATTGTGTGGAACTCCTGAGTACCTGGCTCCAGAGATCATCCTCAGCAAGGTGAGTCATTTGTACTTCATGCACTGTAGTACATGCCACTGTTTCTTTTTTTAGGAGTAAGTATATAAATAGGAACATGTATAAACAATGACAATGAAAGACTTACTGTATGAGTTCCCCTCACACAACTGAAATAAACAATAAGTTCATTAAAAAAGTGATAGACTTCCCTCTAGAATAGGAAATAAAGTGAGTACCATGTGCAGACAGGATATAAGGTGTAAATATATATATATATATATATATATATATATATATATATTATTTGTGTTTTAGATTGTGTAAATATTGTTTGTTTTGTATAAATGCAAAGGGATGTGCAAATATCACAGATCTCTACAGAGGTAGCATCGAGTCCAAATTAGCAAATGTTTGAGTACATTTCTAAAAACATTGAGACAGACAATCAGAGTTCTGCAGCCACACGGTGATTTGGTTCCCTGACATCACTTCAGACATGTAGGTTTATGAAACAGGCTTAAGGTAACGATGAACAGTGAAACGGTTTCAGATCGGTTTGTAGACACAACAGTGGCTCATCCCTTGAGTTAGGTGCCTCTTTTATGATTCATAGGACAATATTATGCTTAAAAAATAAATTTATATGAAGATTGTTTGGCACAAGTAGTAAACTAAAAAAAACTGAACTTTTGATCAAGAACATGTAGAAATATAACAGTTGAAAAAAATGAAGAAGTTTATTTTCTTTACTGACTGTAAAAAAACAAACGCACCAAGCAACTGATGATTTAAGCGTGCAGAAAAAGTGGATTGTTTCTGAGTGGTTAGATCAGTTGACTGACTTCAGCCTGGCTGAGTGTGAGTTTTTTTTTGACTCAGACAAAAGACAGAAAGTCTGAAGTGTTTGACACCAGCAAGAATTGAAGCTGACTGCTGCGCAGAGACCTGGTGCATCATCACTTAATGTTGAGGTGTTTAGACATCAGCCTGTCAGTCACTACAGAAGAACAACTGCATACAAACTAAACACAAAGTTAAAATACTTTATAATTTATACATTAATAGAATATGTACAAGCAGTGCTCATTTCATCTTGAGCAGTTTTTTTCCCTCTTAAATAAGATTTTTAAATTTTATTTGTGGATTTTTTTCTTTCCTTTCAGGGCTACAACAAAGCTGTGGACTGGTGGGCACTTGGAGTTCTTATTTATGAGATGGCTGCTGGTTACCCTCCATTTTTTGCTGATCAGCCTATTCAGATCTACGAGAAGATCGTGTCTGGCAAGGTATGCAAAGATAAAACGTTAGAGTTGATGATTAATTCCAACAGTAAGAACACACAACTTTCTTTCTCTTCCTTGCTTTTGTTCTTTCTCGTGTTTAGGTTCGGTACCCCTCCCACTTTAGCTCCGACCTGAAAGACCTGCTGAGGAACCTGCTGCAGGTGGACCTCACCAAAAGATTCGGCAACCTGAAGAACGGTGTCAATGACATCAAAAACCACAAGTGGTTCTCCACAACAGACTGGATTGCCATCTACGAGCGAAAGGTGATGTTGATTTTATTGCTGATTTTTTTTTAACCCAAAGACATATATCTCTACAGATACATCTAAACACTCTACTTTCTCAGGTTGAAGCCCCCTTCTTGCCAAAGTGCAGAGGACCAGGAGACACAAGCAACTTTGACGAATACGATGAGGAGGACATTTGCATCTCACAAACAGAAAAGTGCGCTAAAGAATTTGCTGACTTCTAGTGAACGGGCCCAAGTCCCAGCAGGGTTCTGTTGCTTTGGGATATTTACACCCTGCTGAGAGTTAAGGTGGAACCGAGGCCATCACATGCTCCAAATAGTTGCCTCGTTCCTTCATCCCACTCAGACGAATGAGGTCATTCTTGCCATGCCCCCTGGGTGCTTTTAGCACCCATCTACACACAGACACATTATGCAGACACCCCTCGAGCTGCAACACAAAGTACTAGACCACATATTCATTGATTTTTCCATAATCGTTTGTTTTTTTAAGTGTTTGTAACTTTTGATTATCTTTACGTTCCCTATATGTTCTTTTTTTAAAAAAGCAACATGTAAATCAAATATTACTCCCACTTTCAGGTGGCACAAAAGTGATAGTATTAGCTGGTGTTGCACATGTTTTGATTGAAGGGATTTATTTTAATGTTTCTATTTGTTACATTCTCTGGTATCTTTTGCAGGTCAGTTAAATATTTATTTGTCATCACTGCAATGATTTTTAATCATTCTGGTGTCCACATGACCTGAAATCATGTGTGTTCATATATTTAAGGCAGACAATTTGTTTTTTATTTAATTTTTTACAAGCATGACCAAAATTCAAATGTATTTTTCAGCCATGGAAGAGAATTATCAAAGTCTGTAGCAACAAATGACATTAGGAAGCAGAAACGGGCTGTGTTAGCTAATCAACTGTAGCATTGTCTATCCATATCTGGTCACGGGACGTTTGCTTTTTACCTCACTCGTTTAAAGTGGTACTTAAAAATGGAAAGAAATTTATATATTTTTCAGGTACAAATCTATTTCAAGGCATTTGCGTTCTATCTCTGCTCACAGCAGATTATTTAAGTGTAAACATAAGTGCATTGATGTGGCATTGTTCAGGAAGTGAAAGGTCAGCTGGATTATCTTGAAAGTATTAACATGGATACGAAGCTGTGGTGCTCACGAGACAAACTTAGTCCTCTTGTGTTGCTTTTTGTTTCTTAACTGCAGCATTTGAGCAAAAGCACTCAACATAGATTGTCTATCTGCCGCATTTTTCTCTGTTTTTTTAACTTTTGCATGTTTTTGTTTGTACATGCTAATAGTAATAATAAAACTTTTGGTTTTTGTTCTGCTAGCTTCTAAATTGTGTCACAGCACGTGACATCAAAATAGGATGAAATCCCATCAAAGTCAAAGCCAAATCATTTCATTATAATGAAAAAATGGGAACTTAAAGCAATAATTTAATTTGATCATTTCTAGACAGACTGCAGATTGATTGAGGTTTCCTTATTGTGTTTGGCAAGGCTTTGATTTCAAATTAAAAGCACCAAGGGGCAGAAGTTTTAAATTTTTACAAGAAATTAAATCAAAATAGGACTTTTTATTATAAGCCATTCCTCTTTAGATATTGTATTTGCATATTTTCTTCCATAAGAGAAATGCAGCTGTGAGAGATTCTTCTACACAAGGCAACTTTTAAGGGTTTGTTTATCTTTGCTGCTAAAATGTAGCCTCTTGCTCTTCAAACTGCTCTTCATCACAACAGGTCAACGTATTGCCTCTAAATAATCTATATGAGATGTTCAGGACTTGCACAGAGCACTGTGTCTTCTTGATGGCTTTTCATTCTTCCAGATTGCAGATAAGTTCTGCTTTTGTGTGCTTTTTATTGCTCTTGAAAGAAATTTGAGTCTGAGTTTGAATAATTATTTCTGCAGTTTGGACCTTCAGGGCTGCAGAGAAATCAAATGATATAAAAATGTGCTACCTTATGTGACTTAAGATTATTGTTTGGGTGGCTGGGGGATTTAATCACGTCCAACAATCTTAGACAACCATCCATAAAAGCTTTTGCCTGAATTGGAAAATGTACTCAGTCTAGGCACATGATGTGTTTAATGTAGCCCTAATTTACTTTAAAGGCACAACTGTTACATATGCAAATGTAATTTATTTTTGGAGACCTTTGATGATGTTTAAACTCAAGTGGGTCTCAGTAAGAAGGCTTGAACTATTTATTTGTAATACTTTTTTTTCCATTTGCCCTTTTTTGATGCGCCTCAAGGCCCTATCAATTGTTTTTTTTTTTTTGTGCAGTTTTTCTTTAGTTCGTGTATTTGATTTATCAACTCTCAAATGAGATCCAATTTTTTTCTAAGTTTAAAGACTACACATACAATTCTCAAAAATTGGCAATAGTTCTGAATTAAACAACTTTTTGTGACAAGCATGTCTCTGTCTGAACCACCTGTGTGTAAATCCTTTTCAACCTGTTAGGAGACCCACAGCTCTTCTTCCCTTCGTCTCATTTGTTCAACCCTCCTAATGTGTGCGTGCTGTTTGTTCAAATTGATGTAAATGATGGCACCTTTTCCTGAGCCACTTCCTGAATGAAGGAAATCAGTTTCTGAGTTTCTGTAGCTAGTCACACGTTCCAGTATGGGATCAATAATCTGAAATGTGTCTGTATTCAGTTTGTGAAACTTGCACATCATTTAGAAAGCTGACACATTTTTCCCAATCATATTTACTTGTGTTTGCAAGGGAAATATACTTTGCTGTAGCAGATTTTATGTAACAAAGGATATGTCATTATAATAAATTCTTTTTATTAAAATGTACACTTGTTTATATTCCATGTGATCATTTGTGTTGATGCGCTTCAGAAAACGGTGTCAACAACAACCGCTGGCGTTAAACCGGCACAAAACTACATTTCCCATGACTCTCTGCGGTTGTGGGCGAAGGAAGCGAAAGCGAAGAAGCTAGTTGTCTTACTTGATTATAATTTGATTTTATCAAAAAAATATCGCCGTTTATTAAAAAGTAAAATATATCACTGATTTTAAAACTATTTGTAAATAAAATTAGCCGTACAGCTTGAATGAACAATTGCTTTGAAGGCAGAATCTTCTAAAATAAGGTAACTGTTAAATTTGATCTTAGCAAACGAAGCTAACGATCCTCTTAATACAAATTACAAAGAGGGAACCATTTCAGTCATTGTCGTCTTTAAAAGTAACGCTGTTCTTAATTGTGATGAACACATCCGATATTTTTCCACTAAATTACAATGGGGTGACATTTTTCATACGTGCAATCTTGTTTCTTTTTTTAATTCTCGTATGATTTTTTCAGCTAACAACGCGAGTTTGGTTTATTTGTGTTTCCTCCTGCGGTGTCTTACTGACAGAGTTGTTTAGTTTAATTCAGAAGTTATTTATTTACTATTTTTCTACCACGCTGCTGTTTTTTATAGCGAAAACATCCAAGTGACTGTGAAAGACAAACAATGAGAGTGTTTGAACTGTCAACACACTGAGTCCTAAAGAATCATCTGATGAGAAATTACTGCAACGACACAACATGTAAGTAAATGTCTTTTCTCTGGACTTTTAATAAGTTACAAGCTGTCAAGTGAAATGATACTGTGAAGTAGCGGGAAGTCTTTGGTTTACAACAGTTTGCTTGTCTTTACCTGCTCATGGAAATCCATCCCTGCTGAAAAAATCTGGAGAATACCATTAGAAAAAAAAACATTATGAACATTTAACACACATTAAAGAGAATTAAGTCACATAAGGTTCAAATCATTGCTGGTTACATGCTGTTAGTTCCCAGTGTCTTTCCAGATTTGGTATATTCTTTTGCATTTAAGTTTGTTGAGATTAAATTTAGGTACCAGAACTAAGTGAAGGAGAAATAGTCAAATGCAGAAATGAACTAGAGGGTTTTAAGTGAACACGTTCACTGGTTATAAACTATCAAGTGTAAATTCAGAATTTTGTTTTAGAACGTTTTTTAAAATGGATAACTTTAGCCTATTTAAAGGTTTATTTAAACAAACATGAGAAAATCCTAACAGGAGTCAGAAAACTGGGAGAAATTTGTCCAGTTGGTGTTCATTTAGAACAATCTGAATATTTCCATTTTATGAAAAGGTAAGTTCTGAATGCAGAATGACAGTGTCGTCTCTAGTTGATAGAGGATTAATTCATCATTGTTCAAACATATAATTAGGTTCCTTTTTCTTTGGAAACATTTAAAATGACATTTTTTTACGTAAGTATTTTTTGGCTTCAGTTTATTTCCTTATTATCTCTTTCATGTTAGCTTCTATTTTACACATAACAAGTGATTTGTCTTATTAACCTCCTGAGTGGGTATTTGAAGTTAGTAGTGCCTCATAAACTACAAGAACAAACATCTTTGAGCAGTCACTAGTTGGAAAATTAAATAATGAAAACTATTAAATAAAAACAAAATATGTATGTTTAGAAAATGTTAAATAAAAAAGTCTGTGTTCTTGAATAAGAACATGAGCTCTAAGTTCAATTAAATCAAATGTGGGTATTGAAGTATTGAACAATAATCATTGACACTATATCCATATTTTTATTGTAATGTGATTTTCGTAAATGCAGATAGATTTCTGATTAATTATCTTGCTTTAATTTGACTGATTTTATAAGATTATTGTAATAATTGTAACATAATAATTCTAATTCATTTCTTTTTATTTCTTTTCCTGCAACAGCCAGTATGGAGGATAAGGCAAATGGCTCAGTTGACACCAAAAGGTATCATTTATAATGAGTTTTTTTTTCTGCTAATTAAGTTGGTGTAATTCCACATTGAAGTGAATCATTTTATCTTTCTACTCAGCCCAGTGGAGAATGGTCAGCTGCCAGACCCTTCCAACTGGGGAGTCGCTGACGTTGTCAATTATTTTAAAGCTACAGGGTTTGAGGAGCAAGCTACAGCTTTCCAGGATCAGGTAGATTTTATTTTTTCCCCTTCTGAAAATGATAAGCTCTGACATGTAGCAATTAACAGGTCCCAAATTAAATCTTTTCACTCTCTACCAGGAAATTGATGGCAAATCCTTGCTCCTGATGACGCGTAACGACGTCCTAACGGGGCTGTCGATAAAGCTAGGTCCTGCACTGAAGATCTACGAGTACCACGTGAAGCCGCTGCAAACTCAGCACCTGAAAAGCGACGCCTCGTAGCACCGCCGTCTGTCTCACCACCCACCTCAGTGACAATCATCAGTGTCAGGAGACTCCTCCCCCTCCTCCCAGGTCAGCTCTGGCTTCACAGAGACTCCACTGCCCACAGTGGCACCTTAAATAACATGTGAATGCTGTATGATTTTATAAGCGTGGATTCCGAAAAATGGTCAGCACATGGCGTCCACTCAGCTGTTTACCCGTTCAGCCATTCTTATTTCTGCTGCTTGAAATATGTGTGTGTGTGTGTGTGCTCGAGTGTGTGCGTGTGTGTTTTATTTAAATAAGGAACTACAGAGCGAGCACTCCTCAGGTAAGGTTTGTGGTTCATGTGTGTGCAAAGTCAATTAACCTAAGATGTTTTTTAAAAGAAAAAAGTATTTGTATATAAGATGAAATATTTAGTTGAAACATTCTGTCATACCTGACACAGAGAAAAGGATTATGTGTGTTCATTTTCCCTGAATTGAATTTATTTGTTCCCAATTGCACATCTAAGTCCATGAGTTGTCCCGAGCCTGAAACACGGAAGTATTTAGTTTTCCCAAACACAACAAGCCAGTCAAAAAACGCCCTTTGTTTCTGCATTAATTAGACTTCAGATAGAACGTTTATTGTGTAAATATTTATTCATGTGTACCTACCTGTGGTGCTTTCAACATTGTCACACAGACAACTGTACTGAAGTGTTCATGACCAATGTATACGTGCATAACATAACACTGGAGCTTGAATTTCTGAATCCCAGATTTGTGATAAATGGTGCTCTTTTCTCACCAAAGAACGTCTGTTGGACTTTATTTGTTGTTTTTTTGTGATTTGACCTCATTTCAGGTCAGAAGAGAAATACTGTAGCATAATATGAATAAAATGCTGCAGTCAGTGATTTCATTATTAAAAATGTTATTATATTTCAGAAAAATTATATTCTCCAGCTTTATCAGATAAACAAAGGAGCTGAGGAAAGTGCTGAACAGTGTATCAATACGAATGAGAAGATCTGACCAAACAACAGCAACAAAGTTTGAGGTTCATCGTAGATTTCTGGATTTAATTTAGTTTCATTTTATCCGGTTAACTTTGGATTCAAGTGGTTCATTTACATTAAAAACCTGAACAACTTTCAGGTTGCGATGCTTCAAAGTCGGGCTCTCTGTTTCCGACACACCGTCCCTGTGATGTTTCCAGATGGATTATCCAACGGAAGAAGCACCTGGTTTAAACGGATACATCATTAGTTAAAAGACTTTGTTGCAAATTTACCTCAAATATTGAATGTGGTAACAGAACTCACCTCATCTTTGTTGTCAAGACCCATTTTTATCATATCGATGGTAATGTAATGCTGGTTGGGCATGACGATCTCTATTTCATCCACCTAAAAAAAACAAGCATGTTTCCAGCTTAGTTAATGTTATCTTTGACTTTGAAATTTCAGAAAATATATATGATAGGCATAGCCTCAAAGTTTTAACTGCAGGTGGAACATGATCAGATTGATTTTGTAAACTGATTGACCGACCTCAGGAACTCTCTCCAGAACCAGAACTTGTGTTTCATAAAGAGTCTTCTGCACAGATGGTGAGTATTCGCCACGATCGTAGGGGCCAGCAAACCTCTCAATAATCGTCTCCTTCACACACTTCCTACAGTAGTGATGAAGTCATGCTGTTCAGTGTACATTTCCTCCAGTCATCCAAACGAAGTCACATATTTGACCAGGTATAAGATGAAGTTTAGTAAACACTGTGCTCATTACCATGCAGCATCAAAGTCAACATCCTGAGTCTTGTTGTAGCGCCACCTAGAATAAACAGTGGTGCAGAAACATCTGTCCCTGGTCTCTTTCAGTGTCGTGAAACGGTCTCGGTAAAAACCCTCAAAACCAGACTGAGTGGTTTTTAAAACCTTCATGTCCTTCACCCCGCTGTGAACCACAGGAGTACCTGTGTGGATAAACAGAACCGGTTTGGAAAAAGCCGTCCATCACAGAGCAAAGCCAAAGGTTTTATTGTAGAGCCACAGATTCTTAAATAAGAAGCCTTCAAACTCAGTTCAAACAACTATAGAATCCAGTGTTGCTTAAACTTATGTTAAATCATTATTTTTAAAGAGATAAATATGTTCTCCAAATAAAAAGTCTGTAGTGTCTGTGTGTGTTTGAGAGAGAGATTACCGTGGAGGTTCTGTTCCACATCACAGAAACGACAAACTTCCGGGCTGTAGATAAAAGCATGACAGTGCTGTACCCCATTCTAAGAAAAAGACCATTTTAATAGTTTTTCACCTTAAATTTTTAGACAAGCTGAAACTTGGTATGATGTGCCACATGAATCGATTTCAAACGGGTTTGATCCTAAACTTGATGTCTTTTACCTTCTCTAACCTCCTCCACGGAGCTTCTTCCATGTAAACTTTGGCCCTCAGCACATGGTTGAAAGATGTGAGAAAATGACGACAGATATCCAGAGAAAACTGCTCGATGGTTTTTACCTGAACAGACAGAAGCACAACAAATGGTAAGAAAACTCATCAGTGTGAGTCCACCTGAAGCCCTGGCAGAAAAAAGAAACATTGACCTTTATTGAAACTCTAAAAGACTAATCATGGTTAGGACCATGAATGCCACATCCTTGTTCTATTTTCTTCCTTTTAAAATCAACTCTGTGTAGAAGTGAAACTTTTTACCTTTGAATCTACCTTTAACACACAAATTATTTTGCCATAAAAAAATAAATTCACTTTGCTAGTCTAAGAAACAGAAGATGTAAATTGTTTATCCAGGAGTAAATGATTTCCATCCTGGTTTCCACTCACCCCTTTGATTTTGGCCAAAGCGTGGACGGTGTTCTTGATGGTGTCGGTTGGAATGATGTCTGAGTTGTCTCCAGTCAGGTAGTCCTTACGAGACCTGAGAGTGATCTCCACGTTGGCCTTCAGCTCGATGATGTAATGCTGGCTTCCGTGTCTCCTGATGAATAAAACCCTCACGGCGTTCTTGCCATAGCCTGTTCGCACAAACTCCACGTTCTACATTCAAATAAAAGTTAGTAGATTTGACTTTTTCTTGTGTCTGAGTTTCATTTGCAGAACGGCATGTTTTCTTTTCTAGACTCTTCATTTGAGTTATGTAATGTCTAATATTTAAACTTAGTTCATTTCTGTACTATTGTTTAAAGTCTTGATAAAAAAATAAAGGATTTTCCAGTCAACATTCAGAGTCAGGGCGTGAATTTGATTCACACGTCTAAAACCTGCAGGTTATTCTTTGGCCTGGCGTTCACTGACCTCAGAAATCAGACAAACTTCAGAGCCAAATCATTTAAATTCAAACTAACAGTAACGTGAAGCTGTAAAGTTCTATGTATAACAAAAGATTCCTTTACTAAACTTTATGAATACTTACAGGATGTCCAGCAGTTGCCATGACGCCTTCTTCTTCTTCACCTGCCCTATCTGTCAGTCCGGTTCCAGCAGAAGAGGCTCTTCTCCCGATGGAGGAGTGTTTAGTAGAGAGGGTGTTGCTACCTGTTCATGCTCACGATTGGACATTAGAAGTAAAGCTCAACTCTCAGACATGCAGATTTCCAAATACGCACATGCAAATAGAGAATTTTTATTGTTTACTGACCTGAATTCTCTACATTGGGCTGTAAAAAAAAGTTTATAAGATTATTGCCTAAACATCTTGTTCTTGGTTTCCTCATCAACAAGTACTCAGATTAGATTCTCATCAGGATGTTCTAAACTCAGAGTTCTGATGACGTCCAGGGTTCTGATAGCCTCTCTGTATCAGCATCACTATAAAACAGCTCAACAAGCATCAAGCTGGAGAGCCTTATAATATCCCATTATTGGACTGACTGCTTTCAATCATGCATGATTTTATAATAAAAGTGTTTTTATTAATAAAATTCACTCATCTGATTCATTCATAACCAAATTCTTCCACAATATACAGAGATAATTACCAGGATTCAAGTTTGGCCTTTAAACCAGTGAATTTTCACATTTTTATTTATTTATAATTACTTTACAGATAGTTTAACAAATGACTGTCATTTGTAAACTGCATAAATTGTTTAGAGTTTTCTGTAAACAATAAAAGAAGGAATTAATTGCATCTGTTTAGCAACTTTTTTTCTATTTTTGCAGTTTCCTTTTTCTGGTTTAACTCTCAGACTAGTGACAACTTTAAATAACTCTAAATATCATTTCATGCCAATCAGGTTCAGTCCAAAAACAGAAATGAAACTTTTTCTTTTTGAATATTTACATTTTCTTACACTTAATGGTAAGATTTTTTGCAGTTCAGTGATCTGCAGCCTTGCTTCTAATAATAAAAGATGTTTGGTTCCTCTGAGAAGCAGCCAGGTTGGAACAGGTGCAACATTTTCAATACAAAACAACTGCTGAATAAAATACATCAGTTAAATAACAGAAAACTAAAAGTAGATTTAATCCGAGTCCGATACCCAAAAAGCCTGTAAATATTATAAAGATTGTATTTTTCTCCCTTACACTGTACTTTCATTACCTCATGTCATGTGACCACATCTTATGACTTCCTGTTTTGCATGTCCAAGCAGCTGTGCATACTTTTTTTCCAAACCACTCAGTTATAAAGCACACAAGCTCCAAACAGACTTCAGATTTTCTTTTCCTCTTTTATTTCTTCTCTCCTGCGCTCGCTTCAGCTCCTCGACTCTCTCAGGATGGCCTCACACTTCACCTCATTCTTCCACTTCACTGTCATGACGTTGTGTTTCACAGCGTGCAGGACTGACATTTCCTGCAGAAATGAAGCTGGTGATCCTGTTGATTGGTGAGTTATAACTTCTGCAGTTTAGTAGATAAGTCAGACAGTGACTGGTATCAGGATCCTGTCCATCTTTTCTACATATGTCTTTGTCTTTTCCAGGTTTGTCATCTACAAACTGCCCAAGTATAGGATTAGTGAGGTGGGCAGCGGAGTGGAGTACATGTACCTGGACTCATTAGCAGGAAGCTGGCAGATGAGTAAATTCAAGGTTAATATGAGCCAAGGAGCTTTAGCAAACACACTGAACCAGCTGTACATGGGAAAGACCTACATGGTGAGACCATGATCCTGTTTTTTATTAAATACCCTTAAATCTATAATGGAACGTTCAGTAAAAGAGAAGATGTTGGTAGTTTTGTTGAGATAATCATTTTACTTACACATTTGTTGGGTAAATATGACACAATTACCATCAGCTGTTTATCACGCAACTGAATCATTATAACATAAGAGAATATACTGAATGCTCTTTATTGAAAATGATCCAGAGCAATTCGTCGCCAACTCCATTTGTATTTTTATGTAATAAAGTAGTTTATCAAATTAAAATATATATATAACTTTTGCCTTTGATTTAATGAATGTATTTACAATAATATGAATTTAAAAACAAGTCACATCCCAATACACTATGTAAGAAAGACATTTCTCTTCTAGTCCAACAGCTCAGTCTACGCTCTCTACAACGATGGACCACCTGTTCTGAAATACAACAACACGTATGGTCATACTAAAGGTACAGTGTAAGAAAATAAATCATGCTTACATGGGAAGAATAATCTACTATTGGGTCTATATGAGAATACAGAGAGCTTGATGCTGTTACGTATTTTTAATACTACATAAAGATCAAAATGGAAAACATAAGCAGAGTTTTATTTTACTGTTAAACTCGAACCAGTTTTTGGTTTCCATATTTGACACTAACAGCAGAGACGCTTGTCTTTTCCTGTCTTAGAAAATTGTACCTAATACAGTGAATATTAAACCAGATGAAAAGTCCAGCTCCGTTGTGTTTGTGTAAGTTAACAGCAGACCTTTTCCTGACCAAAAGTCCAGCACTGCAGTGCTCTGATTTTGCAATGAAGAGCAGATCAATATGGGAGGAACCGTCCAAAGAGCATCAGCCTGATAACTTCTGTTGACTCTGACTTAACTACTCTGACACAACTGATGGAAAAGTTTGTGAGTCTGCATGCGAGTTTGCATGTGTGTGTTATTCTGCACACAGTAGTAGCTGTTTTTATGTGTGTCTTGCAGGGGTTCTGCTCTTTGACCACTCTCAAGGTTTCTGGTTGTCACACAGTATTCCTCGTTTCCCCTCGTTCCCTGAGAGGGGCTACATCTACCCCTCCTCTGGTAAACTCTATGGCCAGACTGCTCTGTGCATGACGTACCAGTATACACAGTTCATTCATATAGGTGAGTTACTATTGCTTATGCAAAAATTAGCCTGACTGCAAAGTCTTCTGAAATATTCCCTCAGTGTCCTGATTTTAAGTCATCAGCAGCTTGACCCTTCAAAATCTGATCAATGAAATAATAGCCTTTTTTTTGCAAGGCTTTCATAATGATCATAATTTCCCACAGTTTTTAGATGCAGTTTGTCACAGATTGGTAAACCTCTGCCCATCTTTACATCTGGCAGGTTCTGCCTCTCTGTCAGTCAAGTGATTCAACTGTTTGCCATAATCTAGTTATCAAATGTTTTAAATTGTTCCAACTACTTTTGGTGCCTTTTGTTGTCCTTGTTCCAGCTGTTTCCAAATTTCTATGGAATGGTCAAATGTCTCAGTTTCAACATCTGATTTGTTATTTATGTTCTACTGGGAATAAAATTAGGGTTTATGAGCATTGCAAATCATTGCATTCTGTTTTTATAAAAATTTTTGGAATTAAGGTTGTAATAAAATTGGCACTTGTTACCTGTAGTATTCAGGTTCTCCAGCAGAGGTCAGAAGACACGTATCGTCTTGACAAACCAGGTTTTTGAGAGAGTACAAATGTGTTACGTTTAGCTTTATAACGCTTGGAATAGCCAATAATCCAATTATACCTCAATTATATCTAAATCTAATCAAATGTATTTCTACAGCACTTTAAAAAAACACCCTGTTGTTGAATTTACTTACATGAAAACACAGAAAACAATAAAACACTCAAGACAATAAGCCAGTAAACACAGGCCAGAATCGGGTTACCTGGTCAAATATTTTTGGATTTATAAAGAATTAAGCAGCATTTTGGACTGACTGAAGGTGGGTGAGAGAAGACTGAGTAATATCAGAGTAGTTACCTCCGCCAAGGAGGTAATGTTTTCATCAGGGTCTGTCTGTCTGTTAGCAGGATATCTCAAAAACTAATGGATGGATTTTGATGACATTTTCAGGAAAGGTCAGAAATAACCCAAGGAAGAATTGATCAGATTTTGGGGGTGATCCAAATTAGCGTCTGGATCCAGGAATTTTTTTAAGGATACAGACATAGTATGTTCTACAAGTCTGGAACTGGTAAAAAGAGTGAATTACCATTCAATAATTAAATGAATTGCTTGATTTCACTCTAAGTTATTAAAGTATATAATTAAACAGTAGATACACAAAAACAGATTAATGTTAAAGTACAGCATTAATGTAGTGTTTCCCTGTTCTCCAACAGCGGAGCAGCTGGCGTATCTTTACCCACGTTTCTACAACTGCTCAGTTCCTGCTGGGTTCTCGGCCTACCTGCCGCAGCTCGTCCAGCTGTGTGAAGGCTCCAGACCGCCTCTGCCTTCCAACAGGAGAGTGGAGCAGCTCTTTTCTGCTAACATGGAAAAATTTGTCAGCTTTGCTAAATCGACGGAGTTTGTAGACGGTGAGATGTTTTGCTGGTTTTTAGTCCAGAAACTTGAAGAATGTAGAAATCTCACTGTTTCTGCTGCTGACCTGTTTTAGAAATGTTTAACTTATAGACAGTCATTTAAAGATAAGTGATTTTTTAATAAAATGATTATACAGCAGAGCTGTGTTCACCTGAGGAACTGCTGATCAAGAACAGTTTAACAGATTCTCATAAGTGAGATACAAGAAGTAAATTATGACTTTTGCACGTGACTCTGTTGTTTAGATGTTATATAAACCCTGCTGCAGCTGAACTAACCTCCTCAGGTCATTCCTTCAGATATCTACACAGGTTGGGTGGCTCAGGTCCTGAACACCGACCTTTTGGTGGAGTCTTGGCAGACACGAGGCCACGAGCTGCCCTCCAACTGCTCATTGCCCAAACACGCCATGAACATCAAGAGGATTCAGCTTCCCACATCAGTCCGCTTCCTGTCGCATGACGACCACTCGAAGTGGTGCGTGTCACGGATTTACGAGGACCAGGTGACCTGCCTGGGGGATCTGAACAGGGAGAAGGCTCAGCTGTGGCGTGGCGGGGGCCTGATCTGCTCCCAGAACCCTGTGATCTACCAAGCCTTCAGACGTCTGGTGTCCTGGTACATCAGCTGTTGAACAAAGGACAGACAGACTGACAGACAGACAGGATGAGTGGGATGATTGTCTGAACTTACAGGACTAAATTTAAAGAGTTACAAAAAAAAACACTGGCTTCTGTGAAAGCTGCTTAATCACCTGCATCTTGATTGGAGGATATTTCTATTCATCATAGTGTTGAAGTTGATATGTAACACTTTTATTTACCTACATGAGTTTCTTTTGTCTTGTTTTTACCAAAGTATCATTAATATGAATCTTTTAACTTCAGTTTGTTTAAGGAAATACACAAACAAAAGTTCAAACTTATTAATCAGTGAGAAAAATAAACAGATTTTGTCCCACTACCACAGATGTCTTCTGCTGGTTCCAGTAACTCTCGATGTAGTTTTTTATTTCAGGGAAAATTGTGCAACTAATTTAGAAACTCCTCGTTCTGATTAATATCAGACATAAAAAAGGGCGGCTGATCTGATCAGAAATATAAAGTGCAGCAAGATTAACAAGCTGCATATCAGTTTGGTTATAAACAGACAGAAATGTTTGGGTTAATTCATTATATCTGGATGAAAAGGTTTGACATATTATATGAACAGAGTCCTCTAGTGGCTAAACGAGTTCATTTCAGGATATTTTCCTGAGACAAATAAGATAAAATGTCATTTATGACGTTACAATTTATTTTAAAAAAGTGATTATTTTATTTTCTCTTGACAGTTAATCAACGTGTGTTCAGTCCAGTTGTTTCCTGCATGTTTCACTACAACAGAATTTTCATTCACAAACAACACTTTTTCACTTTGTTCTCCTGTTAAACTGAAGCAGAAAAACAACAGAAAAGCATCAGACAGTTGTGAAAAGCTCCACATCCAAAAGCTAAGTGGATGTCCGAGGCGTCGATCATCCAGGATCAGATGTTTTCTGCAACACAGTAAACACTTTTCTCACTTTCAGTGATCTCAGTGAAAGTTTCTGCTCTTATCTGCACCAGCGTCTCAGCCGTGTGCAGCAGTTCAGAGAGTTTCGAACATCTTTTCAGTTTCATAATAACTTTGAACCATCCACACCTAGTTTATGAAGTTTCATAATTAAACCATGTTTTCAGCAGGTTTGTCTGCACGTTTCTGTAAAGCACATAAAACAAAAAGAGGTATTTGCAACACCGGTTTGTGCAACGAGGAAGCAGCTGAAATGTGAAAGAGCGATGTGGGTGTGGGTTTCCTTTATCATCAGGATTTGACAGAGCAGCTTTTCAAAACAGTTTAGTTTGAAGGGAGATGAAGATGTTTAGACACGTAAGTAAAATCTCCCGTTGAAAGGTTTACAGATGATCAGCTGACGTTAAGTAAGAATAAATGTTTTAATTAGAAACAGGAAATTTGGAACACGAATTAGCCTTAACACAATAATCTACACTGTGTACATTAAACTTAAATAGACTGCAATTCCAAATCCTTTCAGATAAAATATGTTTAAAATATTTAAATACACAAAAACAATGTAGCCGTAATCTACAGTTAATTAATGATACGTAAAAAATAATTGGTTCTTTGGCTTCTTTTTTATATTTTGTCACCTAACAAGTCTTGTAACTGTGTTGTATTTTATTTGCATTTTATCTGTTTGCCTTGTTCAACATGAAAGTGTTGCTCAGCTTGTTTTTGTTTGGTTCAGGAAGTGGCTGTAACAGAAAACCAGAACTCATATTACGCATCTTATTACTCTCATACAGAAACTGACAGTCAGTTAGTCGTAATCTTTACCTATTCAGGGTCGTCTGGTGCGTTTCTCCAGCGGTCACCAGGCGAGAGGTGGGGTCACACCCTGGACACATCGCCAGTCCAGAAACTAAAAGTTGTCAAAGAATAAAAATTAAACAAATACAAATAGTCAGGTCATTTAAAAGAACAATAAACATAGTCAATTTCACTTATAAGGATGTAATTCAAGAATATATTTTTATGACCAAATAACTTTGAGTTCTAGTTCTTGTAACAGGAAAACATTTATGCCTAAAACGAATATTTTTGACAGAAACAGCTGTAAATTTCTTGATCATTCATTAAATATCAGCCTCATTGCTTCATTAATGCTGCTGTGTTAAATTGCAACAGAGAACTGCTTCCTGTTTTAGTGATTATACATTAATATTTGTTTCACTTGTTCCAGATTTTAATGAGATTCTTCCTCACTGCTGGCGCCTTGTTTCAAATGTGCCACTCAGACGTGAGATGCAGGAACGATGATGGAAACCAGGTTGACTGGTTAGTCCAGGTTTTTGGTTGAGCCCGTATTTCTTTTCACTCTCTTTCAGTTTAACAATGAATGATCAATTATATTCATTTTTTCACCATCAGGTTTATTTTATACAAGCTGCCGAATGAGAAGGAAGCTGGTTTGTCTTATTTCTACATGGATGAGAGCACAGATGGGTGGAAATTCAGCAAAAAGAAAATCAATGGGAGGAATGGCTCCTTGGGAAACACGTTAAAACCTCTTTTTGACTATTACGTCAAAAAGGTAACAGATCAGCAAACGAGACAGAGTAAAGCTTTGAAGGTGGAAACAATTTAAGATTTATTGTCTCTTTATTTTGAAAGACAGAAGGATTTGGTTACATTCTCTACAATGATCAACCATCACCAGATGGTAATGCTCCTTCATCATTTGGCCACAGTAAAGGTTTGTACAGGGATGTTACATTTAATCAAGGCCAGAATCATCCAGACGAACTGTTTATAATTGTTTTTTACTTTATAAAGGGGTCGTGATGTTGGATCGACGAACTGGACTTTGGCTTTCACACAGCACACCAAAGTTTCCAGCAAAGAGAAACAAAGACTTCTGGCCCAAAAATGGAAACGCAAACGCTCAAATGTTCCTCTGTGTTACTTTTCCGTACGCACAGTTTAAATTAATCGGTGAGTTAATACATTTATATCAGTGTCTGAGAAACTTTGCCTTTTTACAAAAGGTTTGTGTGGAAAAATATTTTATTTGAATTCTCAGGACTGCAGCTCAAGTACATCCACGCCTATTCATATGACTATGAAATCCCAAAAACTTTTCCTCAAGAGCTGCGATGTGTTGCACAGAGAGAATGTTACCCAAAGAAGGAGCCCTGGTTCAGTGTGCAGACACTGACCTCTGAGATGGGCCGAAACTTCACCAGCTTTACAAAATATGGACGTTTTAAAGATGGTGAGGAGAGAAACAAACACAAACAATAAAAAATAAAATGTTTCCCATTAACATAATGCAACAAATAAGAAAAAAAATCTTATATTAAACCTTTTATTTTTTCTCTTTTTTCAAACTTTAATATGTTTAAACTGCATTCCAGCTTTTCTGAAACATTTCAGTGTTTCAAAAACGGAATTATTTTCCCAGTTAGAGTCACAAGTTAGAAGCTCATCACATATGATCTGGTTGGTGTTGTGGGGTTTAGACTCTCCTAAACTAAATGTGGAAGTTAATCTATATATATTTTTTTGTATTATAGATCTTTACTCGGGCCTTATTTTGAAGCAAGTTTCACAGGATATATATGTAAAAAGTTGGGGGAAACTGCGTGGCCCTCTCCCATCATACTGCATCTCTAGCTTCCCTCATCATGTTTACAATGTGAAGGAAGTGAAGCTCCAAAGAAAGACGTTCAGCGACTCACTGGATCATTCCAAGTGGTGTGTGACCTCAGATGGCAGCTTGACCTGCATCGCTGATATGAACAGGGAGGAAAGTCAGACGAAAAGGGGTGGAGGAGCAATATGTACTGATGATGCAGCGGTGGGGACCGCTTTTAAAGAACTAATCTCACAGCATGAACCATGTAAACAGTTTCATCATATCAATGAAAGAGAACTGTGAAAGTTTAAAACTCACTAAAGGTCACAGTTCTGAACCGTCAGAAACTACTATTGCTCAACTAAAACCACTTCACATTGATCTGCTATTGCTTTTGTTGTTGTATTTATCTATTCTATTTATTTAAAGAGATTCAAACCAGATTTAAAGCATTAACCGTGCAAAATAAAATGTTATTTTTTCCAGTAAAAAGTTTTGATCCAAGATGTCACAGTCAAGCCTCATTTACTATCCTGCCTGCCTCTTCACTCTTATCCATAGACTAAAAATAATTCAGCATTAAAATTCAAAGATATTCTGTTAAAACATTTCATATGATCTATATCTATATTATATTTAAAAAAATTACACTTGACAAAATTTAAGTGAAGCCATTCAAGCCTTCACCAGCAGTTCTTGTCTTAGACTTAAAATAAATTAGGCTATTATTCTACATACTAGCTAAAATAAGACAAAAACTATCCGTGCAAAGTTCTGACAGACTGATAAATATTCAACACGGTGTACAATCTAAGTAATTAAGGTTTATTTGAGCTCATCTTCAGTCTTCTGCCAGCAGCATCCGAGCAGCAGTTCCCTTCCTCACCACTAGGGGTCCCTCACGTTAACCATAGATCCAGTCTACCGGAAGTGAACGCGTATAACCAGGTTTTGGGTGCCACACGTGAGGAAACAGTCTGACATCTGATTCAAGAAAAAATGGATATTACAGAGGTTCCTGCTGATCAGGGCCGTAAAGGTAAGAAAAAGAAGAACAAGAACGTAAAAATGAAGGATGTAAGTCAGAAGGAAGACGCCAGCGAGAGCAGCGTGGAGAAGAAGTCCGAGGCAGCAACTGCGTTTCCGCCAACATTCAGTGTGTCTGAAATCAAAAACAAACAGAGAAGACATTTAATGTTCATGAAGCTGAAACAGGAGAAAAAGAAGGTAAACAAAAATGTCTTAAACCTGGTAAATGTGTCGTAAAATAAAGGGAAGTTCATATCTGTCAACAAGTCTTATCCAACAAAACATTAATCTCAAATCTGTTTAGAATTAAATGAAACACATGAGCAGATAGTTTAAACTTATTTTCAAAGATTAGGATTTTTAGTTTTGGACTGGTTCTTGTGTTTAATCTGTTTTCATGTTTCCTTTAGCAAAAGCTGCAGCAGAAGAAGAAAAGACGGAAGGAACGAGAAGCTTTGGGGGACAAAGTGAGTCTCTGTCCTGCATCACATGTCTGTTTAGTCCTGGACTCTGTTTTCATTACTGTCCTTGTCTTAGGCCCCGCCAAAGGAAGTTCCCAAAACCATAGAAAACCAGCGCGCGTTTGATGAGACAACAGTTGACCCTGAAGACGAGGAGGTGAAGCCTGTTTTTAATCTCATCTGAAAACCTTCTGATTTTATGATCATCATATTTTCTTGGTGTATTTCGTGTCCAGGTCGCCTTTGATGAAGGAACTGATGAGTTTTCTGCGTATTTCAATGGGCTGACGAATCCCAAAGTGCTGATCACGACCTCAGACAGACCCAGAGGGGTGAGCAGCCGCTCGTTGTTAATCATTTAGTCTCCTTCCTTCATCCATGAATGTCACTACCTGTCTGTAAAACCCGCCGTCTGTTTCCTGCAGCGGACCGTGAAGTTTTGTGAGCAGCTGGCCTCAGTGATCCCTAATGCCCATGTTTACTACAGAAGAGGTTTGGCCCTGAAGAGGATCATACCTCAGTGCATCTCCAGGAACTTCACCTACCTGATGGTCATCAATGAGGATCGCCAAGTGCCCAGTATCCTCACATAGCACTTAGAATCAACACAGCATTAGAAAGAACTCTAACGTTTTGATTGATCATGTCAGCTCGCTCATGTCGATTCGCGCTTTACAACATCAGGAAAATCAGAGCCTTCCTCACAGACCACACCACACAGCTTCTGGTCCAGGCCCTGGTCTTGTCCCGGATCGACTACTGCAACTCATTGCTGGCCGGTCTTCCGGCGTCCTCGGTTAAACCTCTGCAGATGATTCAGAACGCAGCAGCACGTTTGGTCTTCAACCAGCCCAAGAGGGCTCATGTCACTCCGCTGCTCATTTCCCTGCACTGGCTTCCAGTTGCAGCACGCATCAAATACAAAGCTCTGCTTCTGGCTTACCAGACTCTAACACACACAGCTCCTACTTACCTTCACTCCTTCATCCAAACCTACATTCCCACGCGTCAGCTACGCTCAGCCGCTGAAAGACGCCTAGCGCTTCCACCACAACGTGGCATGAGATCATGTTCCAAACTCTTCTCCTCTGTTGTCCCCCGATGGTGGAATGACCTACCAAACTCGGTCCGATCCTCAGAGTCTGCAGCTACTTTTAAGAGCAGACTTAAGACTCACCTCTTTAAAGAACACTTTCAGTCTTAATGTAGGAGTAATTTATGATTTATGATATCGATTTGAGAATTTATCTCTCACAAAAAAAAAAAATTGATACACTTGATGTATCAGCGTCGGAATTAAACTGGACTCCAAACAGTCCGCCTCCTTATATTTTTTTCCTTCTCTTTGAATTCTTGCTTGTATGTTCTCTCAATGTAAGTCGCTTTGGATAAAAGCGTCTGCTAAATGACAGTAGTAGTAGTAGTAGTAGTCATGTTAGACAAATGTCTTTTAAATGTTTTTTGATAAATGTCGGCATCCCTAACAGTCACTTTAAGATGGTTTGGTTCTCTGTCACCTTCCTGATGGTCCAACTGCTCACTTCAAAGTCAGCAGCGTTCGACTACGGAAAGAAATGAAGGTGAGTTAAAAGTTCTCCGTCTCACTGAAGGAAGTACGTGAGTCGATCTCTGTCCACCTGAAATTACTTGAGCGTCCTTGCTTTGAGAAACAATGTACTTCCTGTTTAAAGACGTGAACAACTGGGCCGACATCCCCGTCTTGTTTTCTCCCTGCAGAGACGAGGTAAAGAACCAACGGAACACTTTCCAGAAGTGATCCTCAATAATTTCACCACCCGCCTGGGACACAGCGTGGGCCGGCTGTTCGCCGCTCTCTTTCCACAGAACCCTGAGTTTGTTGGTCGACAGGTCGCCACCTTTCACAACCAGAGAGACTTCATCTTCTTCAGATTCCACAGGTTCACTTTTACACTGATTTCTATCTAAACTCATACCTGCTGTGAATACACCCCCTCTGTGTTCCAGATGTTTTACATGCATGTGTATGGAACGTTCTAGTCATGTTTTCTTTGGACAGTCACACACTTGTGGTCGTATAGTGCTCGCATGCAGCTGCAGATGTTTGTGCTTTTCATACATAGGAGTTTCAAGTCATGGCTGGAAGAGCAACATTTATTTTAAGGTTAAATAATCAGTTTGTTTGAAAAAGGTACATCTTCAAGAATGAGAAGAAAGTTGGTATTCAGGAGCTGGGACCTCGCTTCACTCTCAAACTGCGATCTCTTCAGAAGGGCACGTTTGACTCCAAGTATGGAGAGTACGAGTGGGTTCTGAAGGTGAGTTTAAATACTGGCAAAATCACTTATTTCATGCTGCTCTTTATGAAACTTTTTTTCCTCTTGGTGGTTTTCAGCGCCATGAAATGGATGCCTGCAGACGGAAGTTCCAGCTTTAAGTCCCAGAGGACGTCCTCAAGTTTTTATCCAACTATTATTTGTGAACTTACACAAAATAACTACAAAGGTTTCAGATCCTTCGAGGAAGCTCCTTTTTGGAGTCATTCATGATGATGCTGAAGATTTAGACTGACCCTGGAAACGGTTTGTCTCCGCAGCGCTTGTATATCTGTCTTACCTCAACGTGACTATCAGACGCTGTAACGTCGAGGTAAAGGTTGAACGGCTGCTAGATAAAACAGTCTTTTTTTTTATTATTATTTGGCTGTGTTTATTTCATCTTCAAAGTGAAATTAGTTTCCCAGTGAGTTAAAAGTTGTGTGTGGGAAGGAAAAGCTCCAGTACTATCAGTCACCATGGCAACGGGCAAATAAAGAGCTGAAATATCTGCTCAGTGTCAGCCGAGCTTCAGCTGTGTGCGTGTCCTGGAAAAGATCCTGATGTTTATCTGGAGGAAAATAATTAATATATTTAACCTGTTGGGAAAAATGCAAGAAACAGATCACACAGAAGTGGTCAACAAAAAGTCAGCCTTTTTTTTTTTTTTTCTGTTAAAATGTTCCATCAAATGTTTATCAGGAAAATATCATCTGGGAGACCAAAGGCTGCTGCTTTACAGACTTACTTCCCTGAATATTCATGCATATGAACTGGTTTACAAAGAGATCTGAATTCAAGATGATTCGATGGTTAAGTCGAAATGCACAGATCACTGATCTGCAGCAAGTTTCTAAATAAGTAAAACTGTATAAAACAGACATTGAAATGATATCGACTGATAATAGATGTTGGAATTTAAACAAGTGTTTGTTCCAGAGAATGTGGCAGTAAGCGTGAGACATTCAGGTTATTACAGTAACTGGCCAAGAGCTAATTGTGCAAAAGTTAGTATACCACACAAAACACAATGTGCAGGTGAACCCAACTGTCCTGCTCTGTTCGATGGACGTTTTCTAAAGATTTTACAGACACAAATGACCAAAAAATGTTCATTTTTAGAAGGCACACAGATTCAAGTAGTTAGTTCAAGGCAAGAAGGCTGAGATTTTAGATCTGCCATTGGAAATAACTACAAAAGGCAAAAGTTATTTAGTTTTAAAAAGCAAGTTGGTTGTTCTCTGGCCAATAATTTCCAAACACTCCTGAGATGAAATTCCAAAACCTGCAACAAAACAGAGAAACATGAGCATTATTGAAACAACTATTTCTACAAATGGTGGTGACTGCAGCTATTCTTACACGTTTGGCTATTTTTGGTTCAAATAATCCACCTCACTGGACTCGTGAGTGTCACTCAGTCTGCCACCCACTGGGTGTGTGTGTGTGCGATATTGTTAATCAAACACATCTGATTCTGATTATTTCACAATTATATAATCTATATTTCAGAGTCTAAACCTTGAAAGTACGTGTAAAAAAAAATTATTGCAGTTGAACTTCAAAATTGTTGTCATGCTCAAAGATAAATAAAATATACTAAAGGAAAAAGAATATTGACTGACATAATTCATGCGTGAGGTTTTACTCAGAAAGTTGAAAGTTTTTACATTTTCAGAAGTCCTACATTCGTGTGTTGTCATGATACGTGAAGATATTAAATTCGAGGTGATGCTTCACTTGGCTGTGAAACGTGGTTAGAAAAACAGCAGATGCTGGTGGAACTCACAGCTGCAGAGACTTGGTGTTATAAAAACGAGCAGACTTTCTGAGGTCTGAACGGGTTGTTGCTGGACGACATGCCGATGAGAAGCGGGTCCTGCAGGGCGTGCTGGAGACAAAACTGCTGGAGTTCCGCGGCGGCCTGAGAGACCTGCGAAACACAACAGATACTTTTAAAGTTTCTACCAAGTTACTGTCGATACTGAAAGTTTACCACGTCGAAGAACATGTCACAGAAACACAACCGGTAGTATTTTTGAAATGACCGACTTAAACACACGCCCTAAAGAAGTAACAGTAACGAAATCCTAAACCGATACCTTTACTCTGTTTAGACTAGCTTCAAGACGCAACTGTTGGACGACTTTCTTCATTGCGACGATGTTGGCTGATCCCGGCATTATTATGATGTGGAATGGTTTAAATCTTCAGGCAAAGAATGTTGTAAACAGCTACTAGAATTGACAGCTAGCTTGTTAACTTTTTTTCCTCAAGCAGTTTCCGGTTTCTTTAAAAGGGTGTCGACTAACGCTGCGTTCACGCGACAAATAAAAAATATGTATTTAAACTACTTGTCTTCAGCATTCATTTAGATATTAAAGAATGCTGGTTATTAATGGTATGAAAACACATCGTGTGTATGTGTTGGAGGGGGGAAGGTACCTTTTATGTTTTGTGATTAAAAGTAGCTAAGGTTGATGTTTTTTTTTTTTTATTAATGTATTTTTCATTATTTCAAAGCAATTTAATGTTATACAATACCAATTACAAAAACAGTTGTTGCAAGTGGAAAACTCCGTTTATCTCTGAAATTGCGAAATTAAACTGTACTGTACTTGAAAGCAGCATTGAATTACCAGAAATACCACCCTCTTGTGGTGAAAGTACATCATTACATCCATTACAAGTAAAAGGCCTGACAGACAGCAGGGGCTTAAAAATACTCCACAAGCTCATACCACAACCGGCTGTTTTGGGAAAAAAAAGAGATTGTTCTTTACAGGCTTCTGTCATTTACAGCACCAGAGCAACCAAGACTGGCACTCTCATAAAAACCTCCACTGGTTGACTGGGTTTAATTACAGCAGATTGCTTCTTGGAAGTCTAAGTGTACACAGCACATAGAATCACAAGGCTTCTTGTGAATACATAGTAAACATCTTTTTGTGTTTCACTGCCTTTCTCTGCTCTACACTGGACCGATGATGGAGCAGTCTCGTGAGTCAGTGAGATGTGCAGAGGAAAGTATGAGACCGGCCAGTTGTAAGGTAGGTGTGAGTTCTTCATTACAGCAGAATCTAAAAATCAGAGGCTTGTGAATAATAATAAACCGTGTAATTTTTGTGTAGTTTGTGGAGCTTCATGTGCTGCTTGTGCCAGGTGACCAGTGGAACGTGAAACTAAATAAAGTTCCAACAGAGGCCACAGAGAGCTTTAGATCTGCTGGCTTCATCAGGTGAAACTACTCAAAATGTTTGACTTACATCTTCATTTAAAGGATAAGAGTTTGTGAGTATTGTAATTAGATATAATTGTCAGGATAATAAATAACATTTTTATGTCAGTTTTTAAAAAATTGTTCATTTTTGTTAAAAATTTTATAAAGTAGTGATTCAGTCTGTTGTTTGAATGGTGAAATTATTAAAGTCAAATACATTTCTGACACGTTCTGTAGAGTAAATCTGTGACGTTTCAGTATCAGCTCAAACTCAATGTTTGTCAAAGTTTTTTAATTAAAATCTAATTAGATCCCTGAAT
Source organism: Pachypanchax playfairii (assembly GCA_006937955.1). NCBI lineage: Eukaryota > Metazoa > Chordata > Actinopteri > Cyprinodontiformes > Aplocheilidae > Pachypanchax > Pachypanchax playfairii. Next base: position 8,932,022 of record SSNP01000004.1, on the reverse strand, counting down.
TCTTAAATGATTTATGGTGTGAAAAATTATATTTTTGCATCTCTTAAAATTGTTTTAAGAGTGATACTGGCATGAAAATTTAAGTTGTTTTATTTTATTTTTTTCAATGAAATAATACAACTGGTTTGTGTCGTTCTCTCGTGGTGATCTTAGGGTTTATCCTGACATCACCCTGAAAACTCTGAGGACTGAGCTGGGCGCTCTTTTTAGTGGTGAAAGGAACATCAAGAGATTCTCTTTCCTGAGATGTGTGGGCCGCAGTCTGGCACTGGTGAGTGCAGCTGGCAGTTAAGTACCTTTTTGTGGAGCTGATTGTGTTTCACAATACAGACCCTGCACTATTCAGGGTAACGACACTGAAGGTTACAAAGGGAGAGAGTTTATGTGTGTGAAGGACAAGTGTAAATGTTTTACTGTTTTGCTTCTTGCAACAATAAGATTCTTGTCTTTAACAGGTCAAAGACAAACAAGAGAAAGACCTGAAAGTGAAAATGTTTGCACCTCCTTATGTAAGTAGAATTGAGGTTTTCTGTATAGATTGATCAGGTCATTTTTCAGTCTGATTGAACCTGTTCAGCTCCTGTAAGAAGTTGGTATTATCTATTGGCAGGCGGCTCAGCCGGAGCTTTACCTGCTCCCTGCTATGGAGACAGACAGCAGCTTCTGCTCTCGGTCCTTCACCATGGATACCAGCAGCTCCCTGGAGCAGCAAATCTGTTTCCACCCTTCCAAGATGTCCAGCGTGCCAATCGGGGCAAAGAAGCCCGTTAAATTCCCCCACATCCCCCAGTGTTCCCAGCAGCCACCTCCTCCTTTTGTGTTGAAGGAGGAGGAGAATGAGGAAGACGATGAGAGTTGCAGCTCCTCAGAGAATGAAGATGAAGCTTTGTGCTCGATCAGGAGAGCAGAAGAAGAGAAGGATGCAGGAAGGACTCAGTATCAAAGGGCTCTGCAGCTTGTTTCACTGCAAAAAGGTACAATTACAGGAGCATGAGTTCTACATCACAGTACTTAAACCTGTTTTACATACTTTACCAAACTCTCACATACGTATCTACAGCTTTGGACAGATGTGAAGCTGCTTCAACTCAGGTAAAGTGGTTACCTCACAGAGAGGAAACCTACAAAAAGACCAAACATCTCCACAGAAATGGACCTTTAGGTGCAGCTGAGTACCTGGAAGATCCAGAGTCAGGCTTCTCCCCTATAGACAGGTACAGGTTCTGTTTGTCCCACATGCTCTCATTACTAAAGACTTATAACTCACCCTGATTATTATTTTTATATGTCTTCCACACGTAGAAAATCCAAAGATGCACAAACACTAAAATCCACCAGGAACAAAGCAACATCTGAGGTAACGTGCAGATGCAAAAGTGTGAGCGATCTTTCAGAAAAAAACTTAAACATACACTGTTTTCATTTATTATCGTGAACATTATTAATATTAATAATAATTTTGTCATGAAATCAGATATATTTTCTGGTATTTGTTGGTTTTAAGGTGTCAGAAGATTCAGCAGAGTCATCACGACCTTCTTGTTCTACAACTCAACTTCCAGGTTCTGATTTGAACAAAGCATCCGCTTCTCCGATGTTTCTCACAAACAGTAAGTACTGATCACATCATCAGGTTTAAAGTGCATTTTATTTAACACAACCAGCACATTTTGTGCCTCTAAGGAACGATGCTAATCGAGGAGCTCAAACTGGTGAAGGAGGAGAGGAAGCAGCTAGAATGGACAAGACAACAGCTCCTGAGAAAAGGAAAAGACTTGTTGTCTCAGAACAGACATCGTAGGAACCAAGGTGAGCACGTAAATGTCTAGACAAGATAAAAAAGTTCAGAACAAGGATTGTGATAAAAATATATATTTTGGTTTGTGTATATAAAGCTCGTGACAGCTGGAAGAAGAAATACTTTGAAACCAAGAAGGCCACGGCACCGCTGGAGGAGAAACTGAAGAGCTTGAAGCAAGAACTGGAAACATTCTACAACAAAATCCTGCATCAGCTGCAAGCCAGAGACAACAGAGGAAAACCACAGAGACAAAGAAGGTCGTCGGAAAAGGTTCTAGCAGTGAAGTCGTGTCTGTCTCTAAATGAAGTTCAGCAGAGTGAATGAAAATCTTCAGAACGTCTTATATTATTAGTGTTCTACAAAAATCTGGACACATTTTCATCAACATGTATGTTTTTATGAATCATTAAATAAGTATAAACTACTTTTTAAAGCAAATTTAAAGATGAAACAATCTTTTAAGCAAGATTTTTGAGTATTTTTATTTAATAAAGGAGAATTATTCATTTTTACTAACGTTTCAGACTTTTTTATTTGGATTGTCACTTGCTCATGTTCAAAAGAGATTGTATGTAAAACATTCACATATGAAACATGAGAGGAAGTTAATGAACGACTGAAACAAATATTGTGGAGTTAAAACAATTTTTTTGATGAATAAAACAGTTGCTAAGTTAGAAATAATAAAAAACAAACTTTAAAGCAGAGGTTTTATGGGACTCAGTCTTTTGCAAATCTTTATTTAAACCATGAAATAAACATAAACATCAAATGTTTCTAATTTTACTAACTTGCTGTTTAGATTAATTGAAATATAACTTAGTGGATTGTTTCAACTGTTTATAATTTTTTGTATTATTTAAAGGGTTTTTTCCAGTTAATTATTATGTTATTAATTTAATCTGAGGTCTGTTTGATTTTTCAGAATGAGCTCATCATTCAGATCATAAAGGAGAGCTATGAGATCGACAACCTGAAGAGGAAAGTAGAAGATGCTGAGATGAAGCTGATAACAGAGATGAAAGTAACTACTTTTATTTTAGAACTCTGAACAAAGCAGATACAAAACTGCTCGTATAAATAAAACCAAGTTTTCTGTCCACATATAGTTGAGGAACCAGGCTGCTACCGAGCTGAGAGCTCTGAGGGCCGAGCTGGCGCAAAAAAAGAATCAATACGGGACAAACTCCAGATTTTATCTTCCATGTGATTAAAACTGGATCTGTGTGTCAAATGGATGAAACATTTTCTATAAGGTTGAATTATTTTGTGCTTTTATTCTGTATAAAGTGTCCATGAAGAACATTAGAGACTTTACTGGAATCATTGGAAGAGTTTTATTTACAATCAAGTATAAAGGAAGTTCCTGTGCAAATCACGTGAAAAAGAAAAAAAAAACATTTCCTACAATAACAAATCTTTGTATCAACAGGTTTAAAAACAAAAAGAATTTAAATCTATAAATGATTCTGTGAAACTTTTCATCCCAGCTGTGAGAGAAACACCCAAAACTTCAACGGGACGAGATGTCGACTGAGCAGCAGTCAGCTGAGGCGTTTATCTGCATCCTAACAGAGCATCCCACATCAGGGCAGTTTGTTGCCGGGCAACTGGGTCATCACTGTAGTCCAAGATGTTACCGTTCCACATGCCGATGCCCCGCAGGCCTTTACCCATCACAGAGTTCGCTTTGGTGCAAATACTCTGAGGGTCGTCGTACCAGACCTGATGAATCTGCTCATCCTGGTCCTGCAAAACAGTGAAACAACCAAATTAAAAGACTTTCCCTCCTTCCAAAAATGCAGTTGTTAAAAATGTTTCAATACAGTTTGAATAATAATAATGTCTCCTTTGTTTTAGTTGGAATAAATCAATCTGGTTAAGAAACAACAAATTAAATAATTTACTTCTGGATCCCTATCAAATGTTTTCAAGCAAAGATGTACCTTGTAGTAGAAGTAAGGAGCCTGCTGCACGTCGTCCCACATCCTGCCGCTTGATGACGAGCTGTTGAGCTGCTTCATGATCCACTTGTATCCTTTTTGTTTTCCTGCCGCGTCGCTGCAGGGAGCGCCACGGAAAGGAACTTTGGGAATATAACATGTTCCCTCCTGATAAGGAAAACACAGCACAACAAAATCTGTGTCTATGACAAACAACAAGAGAAGGAATTTCCTGTGATGTATAAATAAACAAAAAGCAGTTTCAGTTCTGCAGCTTTAGCAATTATTAGATTGTCAGTACTGTTTCTTCATGCTGTTATTTCAGCTGCACATTTATTAAATAGTAAATAATGAATATGCTGTTGAACAAATGTCCATATTTACACAGTAAAAAGCAGATAAAATGCAGGTTTGACCTGTAATCATGCTGCATTCACTGGACCTCAGACATGAAGAGTCCAAACTTTTATGCATTTTGCTTTTAGACAGGAATAAACTAACTGCGTGTGATTTACCAGTGTAGAATAACACAACAAAAAAATAAAACTAAATGCCAGATTATTACAATAAATACCCAAATTTTCTATTTGACACTGAATGCAGCACGTCACTGTGCTGCAGATGAGAGATGTGTACAAGTTTGGAAAGTTAAATAAACTACTAGTCCAAGGTTAGTTTACTGTGGATGCACTTAATGATTGTGCAGAGTAAGATCATCACTGATTAGATAGTTTATGAAATATAAAGCATGATCACAAGCCTGAAGTCGTTTCAGGTTGCCTCGTCCACCTCAAGGTGGCAGTATAAGATAAGACACTGACAGTTAAACACACTGTACTCTCTGACTAAAGGAGAAGTCTAGGAATTTAAAAAAATATTAACTGATTTATTAACTTTGAAAGATAAACCAGCTTTTAAATCAATGGCTGTTTAGTTCAGTTTAAAAGTTCGGAGGTTAACTTTCTAAGGTCTGCTGGTGTTGTGACAAAAAAAAGCATCCCTGTCATTAAAGGCACCTTAGTTGTGTCCAGAAATGTGCCTGTCTATTAATCACCTGCAGCCTCACAGACGGTTTTAAAAAAAATTTAATAATTAGCCAAATTAATTGACCAATTAATCAGTCCATGTCTAATATGGACTATTAAACTTAAATTAATCTGATAGTGTGTAGCTTTTAAATGAGTTTATCAGACCTGGGAAACGTTGATACACGTGTAGTCGTAGCCATACCACGGCACTCCCATCACTAGCTTCTTATAAAAAATCTTTAGATCCAAATACTCGTCGTAACCTTAAAGGACAGATAAACATTTTGATCAGCCTCTACTGAAAGTTTTTTATTTACAAGCTGGTTGGTTCTAATTCATAAATGTGCATCTGGACAACAAACCCTTCAGAGTTTGATTGAGTGGGGCGTTTGCCATTGCAATGCAGTCGCCGGTGATCTGGCTCTGCTCATCGTAGGACATCACAAACAGCAGGTCACAGGATTTTGCGATGGTGACGTAATCATAGCAGCGTTTATCGATGCATTTTGGTGACCAGGCTACGTCGAATGAAACCTATAGAAGATCAGAAGAAGTTAACAGCAGGGAGTTAGAAATATATCTATTGGACGCACCTGGATCTTCTCAGGTGGAGGTTGTTGGAGCATTTGTTTTACCTGAGAACCTGGGATTTCCCTGTGGAACACCTCAGTTGTCTCTTTGACCAGTTCTGTCAGAGCAAAGTACTCTGGCGAGTCCACGTCCACCGCTTGTTCAATATCAATGTTAATCCCATCCATAAACTGACTTTTAGCCAAGTTCACCTGCTTTGTCACCCATGCGGTTCTGTTGGTTTTGTCCACGATGTCAGAGAGAGGAACGTCACCTGTTCCCCGCATGGAAAGATATACAACATAAACACTTAAACTGTAAACGCTGCTGTAAACAACCATTGAATGACTGAAGGGTGGTAGTTGATTAAAATGTGACCTTTAACCTCAGCCTGATGTAAAGACCAAATGTTACTTTACCTTTCAGGACAACTCGTGCACCTTTGGAGTGAGCGTAACACATGAGCTCAGCATCATATTTTCCAAACGCTGCCACAGTCGTCACGAGGCTCCAGTTGTAAGATTTCCACGTCTTTCCACCCACATCAAATAAAAACACCTTAAAAAAACCAAAGCAAAACACTTGGTAAGAACAACAAGGTTTAAAGTTCAAGGAGAAAGTTTGCTGATAAACAGAAAACCAGTTTGTCTGAAAATCTGTTTGAAACTTTAAAGATTGTTTTAATATTACAAAGATAATATGTAGGTTTATAAATGCCGTAGGAACATTTATTTGGTCTGTTTCAAACTTTTTGTTTGTCTAAATCTTACTTAATTTTCTTACACAAAATATCACAGTTTAGGTAAACAGAAAAATCTAATTAAAGTTATTCAAGGATTTTAGTGTTGAGTGAAAGAAATATCACGTCTGTTTTTTGTCCTGAAACTCTTCGGTCACGTGGTTATGCGTTAAACCAGGAAGTTGTTTGCGTGTTTTGACGCTTTATTTTTAACGTTACCTCAAATTCTCTCTCCCCCTGAATCTGCTCACACAGCTCGGGCCTCTCACACGGACACACGCCGGAGCCGCTCACAAGCACCAGGACCGACAAAAACACTCCAACCCACAACATTTTGTGTCAACGACAACAAAATGTTAAAGGTTTTCGGTGAAGCAAAGTCAGCTGACCGAGTTGGTCCAAGTACTGTATGGCGTACGAAATGGGACAAAAATCTCAGACTGTGAAAAAGCAAACATACGTTTCACTAACAGGTGCCAAAAAGTGACTCCGCGGGAGCGCGCACGAGTTTTTCTCGACGTATAACTCACGACGACTTCGGCTTAAAACGTGGCAAATCAAACATGATCGACTTAAAAAAAACACAGTGCAGATGTTTCTATCCGTTTTAATGTTATAATTTTCTCCAGAGACTTACTGTGTGTTGTGTTTTAGAAGTTGTTTGAAGGTTAGGCGTTTATAAGGGTCGCATGTAGCCTGAATGTCATTGAAAGGGGGGCGCACATAAAAAATCTTACAGTTGTGATTGTTCATTTGCCAAAAAGTGATTATAAAACCCTGTTTACTGAAGGGTTATTCCTTAAAATGTCTTTATTTCTTTATTGTTGATTGTAGACATCACAGAATACAGAACTTTGCATGGGCACTCCCAAATGGGCAAAAAGAACAATCTTACTTGACATAAAAAGATTAGAGTATCCTGTTTACTCACAGAGGAATGGATTTACCTAAAATTATTTTAACCATCCTATATTGGTGTAATTGTAACCATCACAGCATACTGTGTCTTACTCTGGAACTGCTGAAATTGACAGAAATTAAAGTTTTACTTGCCAAAAACTGACCACAGCATTCTGTTTACTCATGAAGGGTAAAAATTACCTAAATGACTTTATTTATCATATATTGTACCCATCAGTTCACTCCGAGTCTTTTCCATCATCATAGATTCTCCAAAAATGGCAAAAAATGACCATTTTAGTTGCCAAAAAGTGATTCCAGCATCCTGTTTACTCATGAAGGGTGAAAATAAAAAAATGACTTTATTCATCATATGTTGGTGTTTTTGTAGCCATCACAGCACACTGAATTTTTTTCTATCATCACAGATACCCCAAAAATGGCAAAAAATTACCATTTGTGTTGCCAAAAAGTGGTTATACCACCCCATTTACTCATGAAGGGTTAAATGTGCCTAAAAATGACTTTGTTTATTGTATGTTGATGTTACTGTACCCATCACAGCACACTGAGTTGTTTCCATCATCATGGATACTCCTCATAGGTAAACAAGATGCTGTAATCACTTTTTGGCAACTGAAATGGTCATTTCTTTGCCATTTTTGGGGTATCTATGAGTCATATACCCACTTTTTCCTATTCAACATCACGGAGAACTGACATCTATCTCTAGCACTTACTGGGCGAGAGGTGGGGTTACACCTGGACAGGTTGCCAGTTCATCACAGGGTCACAGACCGACAGCCACTCACACACACCAAGGGAGAATTTACAGTTACCAATTAATCTTTTTAGCTATCCTTCCATCCATCCATCCATCCATTATCTGTACCTGCTTATTCCTATTCAGGGTCACAGGGAGCTGGTGTCTATCTCCAGCACTCACTGGGCAAGAGTTGGGGGTACACCTAGACAGGTCGCCAGTCCACAAAGAGACAGACAACCACTCACACCTAGGGACAATATAGAGTTAAAAATGAATCTCAAGCATACAGTATTTTCAAGAGAAAGTCAGACTTCCCAGAAAAAACTCCGGCAGAGCATACAAACGCCATGCAGAAACTGGTAGAAGTTTTGAACAATGGCCCTTCTCGCTGCAAAGCACAGTGCTAACCACTGCACCACTGTGCAATCAGCATCAGAAACCAGCTAGTTTGAATTCACTCACGGTGTTTTATTATAGCGTAGTGTTATTTGGACATTTTATATAGACTTCAGCTTTATGTTTAAGGCTCATTCAGTAAATAAAACAAAGTATAAAATTAAGTTTTCATTGTACTAGATTTGAGGGGGGGGGGGGGGGG